>KK351013.1:6062380-6096599 GCA_000671755.1 Glossina brevipalpis
TGTAAAAATATTAGAAATTTGTAAAAACATAGAAATTTGTAAAAACATAGAAATTTGTAAGAACATAGAAATTTGTAAAAACATAGAAATTTGTAAAAACATTGAAATTTGTAAAAAGATAGAAATTTGTAAAAACATAGAAATTTGTAAAAACATAGAAATTTGTAAAAACATGGAAATTTGTAAAAACATAGAAATTTGTAAAAACATAGAAATTTGTAAAAACATAAAAATTTGTAAAAACATAGAAATTTGTATAAAAAAAAAAACATAGAACGTTGTAAAAAAAACATAGAAATTTGTAAAAAACAGAAATTTGTAAAAAAAACATATAAATTTGAAAAAAACGTAGAAATTTGTAAAAATAGAAATTTGTAAAAACATAGAAATTTGTAAAAACACAGAAATTTGTGAAAAAGTAGAAATTTGTAAAAAGATAGAAATAAAAAACCATGGAAAACAATGAAACTAAATATTAGTAAGAGCAAAATTAATTTAATTAACCACCATGGGCGTCATCGTATCAATTGTAAGTATAAGACCAGGAGAGAGAAAACATAGTAAAACATAGAGAAGCAAGAAACATAGAAAAACGTAGAAAAAATTAAACTAAATTATTTTTAAATAAAATCGAAAACCAAAAACAACCAACACTTAAAACGGGTTATTATCTGCAGATATCGAACTATTTGTTTTACATAAACATTTCGACATTAATTGAGTTTTCGTATAAACAACTTGTATCTCTTTGTAAGTACAGACTTAAAACCAAATAATTCAATCATGATAAGTCATTCTGTGCTTAGTATGTATTCGCGTTGATTGTATTTTATATTAAAAAACTAATGTCTTCTATACTGAATATAGACATAATGGTACCTTTGTAGGATGAGCAAACAACGCCGTTAGAAACGACTCCACCTCCTCAAGATACGAGTAAGTGTAATGCATTAAAACTCTTCAATCATATCTCTCTATGAAGACGAGTGCTAATTAAATTATGTTTATCTCCTTACATGATAACATAATGGATCACCAGTATCATCAGAACGATATGGTGACGTTTCTACATCTATATACTATGCACCCACACCGAGGGAAGTTGCGACGAATATCTACTTAAATTTGTAGATGTAAACATAATTCAACAATAACTTCAGACAGTAGAATAACTTTCTTGTAGAATGTTATTAATTAAATAAATAAAAAAAAGAATAATTTATTAAAAACAAAATAAAACTACATGTTCTCTTTTCAGAACCACAAGAGTATAGGGTAAGGAGAATTTAGAAGAATTATACAACGAAAAATTCAAAAATAATTACAAATTACTGATTACTAATTACTTATGTTTGTGTTGCTCTACACCTATTCGGACCGGCAATTATCCTGATATGGGGTGCTAGCGAATTCAATAACTTCATAGCATCTTTGAGAGGCATAAGGAAGGAAAAAATATTGAGTAAAATCGCTGCACAAGTTTCTATATTTATTAGAAGTCTTGTGATTTTTTGGTTTATAAAGAATAAAATAAGTGAATAAAAAATGTGGATGAAACCTGTGGTAAGTGATAAGGTTTATATATCCAGTAAGATGATGATCACTTTTGGTCAATTAGTTATTTTTCAAAAATAATCATTTTCTTAATTTATAATAAAAACAAAAGTTTCACACGGACAAGAAAAGCGATTTTAACGCAAGCACTTAGAATTGCCAATAGCAAACAGTTAGGTCCTCTTTGATTAGCAGGCCAACAGACGTTCGTAGACCGATCAGTCCTGTCCATACTGCAGTTAAATCCAGAAGAATGAAAATCAACGTTTGGATGATAAGAGAGAATTAAAAGTTAATGAAAAGTTTACAAAAAAACAAAATAATACAAAATACATAATTAGATGAATGTTATATTTAAAAGGAGAAGTCGTCAGTTTGGATAAAGGCAGTTAGCTGCTTGAAATGAGTTTTGTATCTTGCGCGAAGGATATCATTTAGATTGTTATAAAAATTAAAGATATATTAAAAGATTGCCTGATTTTATATATGTGAAAATGAGATGCTCAGCTGATTTACTAACATGACATTCCTCACAAGTATCAGATGAGAGCACTTTGACCATCTTAAATAAATAAACTTTGTCACAAAACCTGATTGCACATAAGTCCTCTGAGCATTTTAAATGATGCGAAATTTCTGATAGCAGCTGCTGGAGACTTCATCTCTACTGGAGGCGACCATCCCGAAAAGAAAAGGCAATTCCTTTGTTAAGCTCTATCATGGATTTGCAGTTCATCACTAATCGTTCCCAGGATGGTCACCAGTGTCGAAGGGAAAAGACCTGCCCATCGTCTTGGCAATTTGTTTTGGAAGGTCTGAATTTTTCTGGTAATGTAGTCCACAAGATTGCCGTGTTGACAGCCAGAAAGAACTTCAGAATAACGTCCTTGGAACGTAAGACTCGAGTTAATAATTCTGTCAAGGTACTTCAGCGAAGATGTTAAGTTAAAGGGTGTGCCGTGTGTAGAAATGCTGATCTGATCCTGGATCTTTTTGCAAAATAAACAGCATTCGTTTTATTTGAGTTAAATTGGAGGCTGAGCCTTGCACAAGCTTGAAAAAAAGCTTTGGCGGTCAGGTTTCTAACTGCAGCATTGATTCGCTGATATTAACATGAACTCATCAACACGTCAAAATATCTTTGTTTTGCCATGCTGAAGTTCATGCAATTTATCCGTATATAAATTTAAGAGTATGAGTACTCAAGCAACTGCCTTGGGGGAGCCGCATGAATCTGCATCCTATCAGAGAGGTAGTTTAAGTTCTAGAGATTCAAGTGAAGGGGAGTTTCAAAATCTCTGAGGATTTTATTCAGTGTACTCAGGTCCAGTCATAGGCCTTGTTGATATCTAAATATAGCATCACTATTTTTTTACCATTTCATTTTTCTCTTGAAATTGTGAAATTCAACTCGTTTATACACATATTGGTGGATAAAAGAACATTGAGAAAAAGCATGAGTCTTTCCTTCACTACTTAAACAATGCACCAATGTAACTATTAAGAGTAATTATTGTATCGATCCATTTTTTTGTTTTTGGAAGGTTGAGCAAAATATGTCAACCTCAGCAGTAATTATGTATAATCAATCGACGGACAGATAGACGGATTGTATTCAACCACCCAAAATCAACCAACAATCTAGAGTCTAGTTAGTTAGCTCTTGTAATAAAGATTTGCATAATCGAGCTCTACTTATCTCTTGCATTTTCATTAAACTATAATAAAATATAAGATCAAAACGAACTTGGGACTTTGGTGCTCATAATGTTTATAAATTGTAAACGTGCATCTGTTTTGACGTATAGGGGTGTTTTTTCTTCTCCTCCATTTTTATTCAAATCATTTATGTTTAATTTAATATATTTTTTATGTTTTATTAATAATTTTACTTTTAATCTTAGTTTTGATTTCAATTTTAATTTCAATTTTAATTTCAATTTTAATTTCAATTTGATTCTAAATTTGAATCTGAATTTGAATTTGAATTTTGGTTGGATGGTGTAGTCATACGTATTCACGATGCAACAGGTATACAGCAAATATGAAACTCAAGCCATTAACAAAAAGTTAATTTCGAGTTGCTCGAGTTTCTTCCTGAAACATATTGAATGCTGTTGCCCTCTTTAAACTTCAAGCGAATATAATCAATCAATCGCTTCTGTGCAAAATAATTGAATTACTTTTTATATATACACTTTTTTATATAACATACCAATATAGCAACGAATTGAGTTTGATATTCTGAACTCCTAATGAAATAATTTTTCAAGGATTTTTTTCTTACTCTCGATTTTTGTAAGCCTTTTACATACAAACACACGTATTCAAAGCTTTGAGATGTATGTATGTAGTGCTTATGACAAGTTAACCAACAAATGGAAGCGAAATGCTTTTCGCTCATAGAAATCTCTATATGACCAACAACAGTTAGTTATCTTAAACGGGTAATATAAACCTACCTTTTGCTTACGTGTATGTATGTAAAAGATAAGTTTTTTATTTTTCGTTTTGTAATTTTCTGTCTAACCGAGATTGAGGGTGAATGACGTTGAACTTTTTCCATTTTTTTTTTTTTGCTTTTTTTGCTTTTTTGTAGAGTTCATGGTCGTTTCAGAAAGAATGCCAATACACATGCCAGTACACGCAAGCAAACTTATATTTGTTAATATCCATTTGCCATGGCATGTTTTTTAGCCTATTCGTGCTCGTAGTGCTCGCATGTAAGGATAAAAATGTCTGCTCATAATTGGCTTATTTCACAATCATGCATATATGCATGTATATGTAAATACATCGTACATATATATGTATATATCTATGTATGTATGTATGTATGTGTGTATGTATGTATGTATGTATGTATGGAAATATACAGTTCCTGCCCTTATTAAATTTTGTATCGACAGGACTTTGCTATCAATACACTTACATATGTGCGTATGTGTGCATTTGCATACGTACTGACCAATTCTGTTAGCCTGTTGATTCATTTCGGAAAATGTGACATAAAATTAGGTTAGACGGTCACATCAGGAACGTTTGCTTACAGGAACGTTTTTAAATTCTTTTATTTTCAAAAAGGAAAAACTTATCAAAATCTGTTTATAATGCTTTTGAAGACTATATATATATCTATAGATTCGAAGTGTAACCGTATCTTTAATTAATTAATAAACGCTACCCTAGGCCGTTGTATTACATTTCATCTGCATTTGACATTCACTTCCTTCCTTACATCTCTATGAACGCTCATCAAAATAAACCGCTAATTACTCCTTTAAGCAAGCTGACAGTGTAACGGATTGATGAAAACCTTTAGTACCATAGGCTGCTGTACATGTATCTAGAAGTGTGTCTAATTAGAAATTCATTCAATAATTAATATCAGTAATGTTAGTGAATTCGTAATTCGTAACTACATTTAAAATGCAAAACGTGATGAATTAGTTTTACGACAGTAAGGTTGTAAAACAATAAGATGCGTGTGATACGTTAATGAACAGTCAATAGCCAAAAGACTAGGTCAACTACAATTTTTACAGCCTTGATGACAGACATGACGCCGACACGCCTATTTTCCATAAGTTATTAATACGTTTATCATATTGACTTAAAATGCTAAGCTACCACCAGTCCTCTCTAAGCAACATACAAATTTTTAAACTTCAAATGTCTTTTTCGTTTTCAAAATCTGCAATTTGCAGCTGGCACAAAAGAAAAACGAAGGATTGCCTTTCATACCATTCACTCCACTCTTCACTTGTGATACAGGATAGGTTAAGTTTGTGCAGATGTGTGTAACTGTCAAAAGAGAGTAAGACAGAGCCAGCCACCTTTTTTTACTTCGGTCGATTTAGAAGCATATCTGAATCGATTTAAGCTTGTCCAACTGCCTATCTAATGTTCTTGCATTTGTCCATCTAATGTCCGTGCATCTGTCCATTTAATATTTGTCCATCTAATGTCTGCCCATCGAAGGTCTATTCTTCTAATGTCCGTCCATCTGTCCATCTAACGTCTATCCATCTAATGTTCGTCTATCCACCCAATGTCTATACTTCTAATGTCCATCCATCTAATATCTGTCTATCTAACGTCTATACTTCTAATGTCTGTCCATGTAACCATCTGTCCATCTGTCCATTTGATGTCTGTCCACCTAATGTCTTTCTATCTAATATCTATCCATCTAATCTCTATCCATCTAATCTCTATTCTTCTAATGTCTGTCCATCTGTTCATGTATCGTCTGTCCATCTAAGGTTTGTCTATCCACCCAATGTCTATACTACCAATGTCCTTCCATCCAATATCTGTCTATCTAATGTCTGTTTATCTAGGGTCTATCCATCTAATGTCTAATCTGCTAAGGTCCGTCCATCTATCCATCTGTCCAGCTGATATCTGCCCTCTTTATGTCTGTCTATCTGATATCTACCCATCTAATGTCTAGTCCATCTAATGCCCATCCACACGTTCTTATGTTTAGTCTATACGTGCTTTGCAATTTTTAACGTATTCTAACGATATTTCGTATACTCACGTGTTTAGACGCAAGAGCGAACGTTATTGCGAATGAATTTGATCGCATCATTTGCATGAGGGTTTATACGACAAATATTTCAATGTCCAATATTTTTCGACGAAACTCGGTCGAGACTAATATTTTGATATATAAAACAAATATGAAAAATTCAGGTCGCGGATGGGTAACTTTCTCAAACGACCTACTCTACAAATGTGCCTATAACTACTAAGCTTTTATAAGGTAAGTAAAACCAATTTCTAATATTGAGTGATTCAAATGAATCTCTAATAGTAATTTGATAAAAAAATTGTAAACTCACTCAAATTGTCACTCACTCTATGGATTTTCAGAGAAAGGGAGTCTTTATATGGCAAAAAAGTCCGATTTTTATTATTTCATAATGAAAATTGAAATAATTTGACATAAAAATTAATTGCACCAAATTTAGATCACGTAGATTTATTTTTTTAAATCACACCACATGTAAAACCTCTTGTGAAAACTAAGCCTAAAAAATCTAATTTTTAACATTTTATGGCGAAAATATGTAAAAAACGATAATATCCTAACTAATGTTTACTACTTTATGGCAGAAATAGTAGAACACGAAGAAGATCGTTGATAGCAAAAATTAAATTTGCTAAATATGGATCACATCAGTTAAAGCCTTAATTCCCTTGCCTATACGGGCTCCCTTGAAAAACGTGCTTTTATTTTTAAGAATTGGAATTGTTTTGGGCAAACTGATGTAGGGTATTTAATAGTCGGCTTTGCCCGACTATACTTTTTTATCTTATTTAAAATAGAAAAATATCTGTTTACCAGTCTAATTTAACTGCCGCAATTTAGCTTTGGGGCATACAGCACGTCAATCAATAATTCCTGCAGATGACAGATAGATGCCGTCTTTGAGAAAAAAACCATATTAATGACACTACATCTGCGATGTTCCAAATAATTGGAAAATCCGAATTTCGGATACTAATTGAATATTGTTCTTTAACAGGACAAAGAACCGTACAAACACAGCATTGTTTCGCAAAGTTGCAACTCCTCTCCATCGACAACAACAATTTATCAAAATTTTGCTCATTTGAGAATGAATTCGTTTGCTCACTGATATTTCTAAACGTATGTTAGGGAAGTATTAGATTGGTTGTGTCATTCTTGAAGGAAACTGCGTTAACGAATATTTTTAAAACCAAAAAAAAAAAAAAACGTTTAACTTCTATGTAGTAATTGTTGACCGACGTATTAAAACAAACTATTGATTGAATTTTTCATGATCTTTTAATCGAATTGAACGTTTATGAAAAAAAATTGATGAAAGTTATTAAATCGTTAGCAATAATTTTTTAATCAATGAAACGTTTAAAACCTTTCATTAGCTTAACTATCAATTACTTTCGAAATATATGTTATTGTTTAATAGCAGGACTCATTAAGTAACATTATCAAGTTCTTCAAGTTCAAAATTTTTTACACACAAATGGATACAGATGGAAAGATAAAGGTAAAGATAGGACTTTGATATGAAAAAAACTTATTGTTTATGCGTTATTATGTAGGGCCATTCATTTTATGGTCCGGATTTGGCAATTTTATTTCAGTAACATATGTAAAATAGAACTGTAATCCAGGGAATTATGCGTTTAGTATAATTTTTGCCATTTTACAATATGGGTCGTTTAATTACCGCTGAAAGTAAAGAAAAAAATAGTCAAAATTTTGCAACAAAAATGGTAATTCTGTGATCAATATGTTCCGAGCATTACAACCAGATTATGTGCGATATAATCGTCTATTTGAGTGCACTATAGGCAAGATTGTGAAGAAGTTTGAAGAAACTGAGAAACTTAACCGCGACCCTTATATCATCAAAATGCCGCCTGCATCAATTACGGAAAAAGTCGAAAAATATCGAAATTTATCCATTACACGGAGCGCACAGTATACTGATCGTTACAGCCGCATGAATATCAATTATTTTTCGTCGTGAAATTATCGATATAAATTCTGAAGATTTAGGGTTTTAATAGAATGGTGCTACACCAAGCTGTTTGGTATTATTGCAGGAGAAATTTCCAAGATGTGTAATTTCACGATATGGTGATGTAAATTGGCCACCAAGATCGTGTGATTTCTCACCGCTCAGCTTTTTTTTTTTGTGAAACTACACAAAGGATTAAGTTAATGCGAACAATTCCGAAACTTTTGACGCTTTCAAAATGAAAATCCATCAAGTTACGATCGATCTATTACCTGATATGTGTAAACAAGTCTTCGAAAATTACCTGCAAATGATCTCATCCTGTAAGATGTTATGTGGAGAACATTTCAGTAATATTGTAATCTAGAAGTAATGGCCAGGTTCAAACAATGTATTACAAAAAAAAAAAAAAAAAATGTGATCGAAATCTCAATTAGAAATTATCACAATAAGAATGACCCAACCTGTATATTACGCCTTGTGATGAAAACAAGAAAAAATTCAGCTCAACTGAAAGAGAATGAAAATCTCTATGGCAACAAAAAATAAAAAATCAAGCGACTCTGTTGGACACTACAAAATGGGTATTAATAATATTATTTTATGATAGGATACAGACTCTTATTCATATATCCACCATTATTAATAACTTGAAAAGGTTCGATTCAATTAAGCAAAGCATTAAAGAATTTTTTTTGTGCTTTGGTACGAATTGACACAATTGTAAGTAAATTACATCATAATCTTTTAATTAAATCGAAAGCATTCATGAAACTTCATGATTCATGATGTATAATAATAATAAAAAAGAAGAAGAAGAAGAAAAAACATACTTTATTTAACCATTGTAAACAAAGTTTCATGTTGTATAGGAAGAAACAAGAGAGCTCTTTTGTACTTTTAAATGGAAGTGAATATAACATTCATTCCGCTTTGTAAGATTAATTCATACGCATTTTTCCATACAAAGCTGACTATTGTGTATCTCAAGGCTTTTTCTTTTATCAAATAAAATACGAGACAGATCTTGGCGGCTATTGTTTATAATTATAAGTTTTTCTTAAGCGCGATTATGCATAAAAAAATCATCTTTTTATAAAACTTATCAAAGTTAAAAGCTGCTGGTAGTAGCGGTGTTGTGTTAATTTCAAGGAAAATTGTTAAAGAAAGAACGCACAATGCACAACACATACACACACACACACACACACATCAATTTACTAAGGCCTTGATCGTCTGAATAGGATGTAGATCTTAGTTAACGAATCATCGAGAATAACTTATTAATTATTTGTCATAGGGCTCGCCCGAGGACCGAATGGATTTCTTTTTCTTTCTCTCTATCAATTAAATAGAAGAAGATCTATCGACTGTTTACAAAAAATTTAAAATGTTTTATTATATCTCTCAATAATTGTTCATATTGTTAAAGCCGTTAAATTAAATTAAACTGCTGCTGCCTTATTGAGCAACAACAATAATAAGACTGGAGAGCCAACACACACTGAGACGGAGACATAGGCATTGACAATAAAAACGTTCCCTCGCCATTGTATTGTGTTTTTTTTTTTACATTTTTTTCACATTATTCTTTTCACGCACACACACACACACACACACGTACGTATGCACGCATTGTAAAACCATTCATGAATGAGCTACAATTTTGCATACATTCTCGACTATATTCAGTTTATTATAATGATAAGCGTCTTCTATGAGATATCCAGCATTCACGCGTAAAGCAAAAAAAAAAAAAAATATTTTATTTTTTACAGTTCACAATAACAAAAAAGACACTATTGCTTACTAGTATAAAAGACCGAATGTTTTTGCTAATATACATGCACATGCATGCAGGTTTTGGTATCCCTTTGCAGCACCTTTAAGTTATCTTGTCGTAGTAGTAGTAGTAGTAGTGATATTTTGCTCTGCGCATAGAATGCAACTTTAAGTACATTTTTTGTTGTTATTTGTTGAATACAGTTTTCGCTTTTTTCCAATTTTTGGTTTTCTTTGTTTCTTTTTCTCTTTTCCTTTTTTTTTTTTTTTGTTTTTTTAATACACACTGTGGGAAAATTTTAGCCGTGGGAATTCTATGTGAAATTTCAACATTTCCATAGGTGTTAGGGAATAGGCGAACAGCATACAAGCACCAGTCATGAGAACAAATTGATTTTTTTCCGCTTTCAACACAATACCAGTATAAACAAAAAATATATATAAAAATATATATAAATATATATATATATATATACGTATACACCTATGCAGACATAAATATATATATATACATATATATATATATATATATATATATATGTGTTTGTTTGTGTCTATATAAGCTTCTGAAGGGAATGCACAACAAAACGTTTGCGATGTGTAGAAAGAACAGCAGAATACCACAAATGTTGCTTGTTATGATTCGCGGCAACACAGTGAATGATTTGATAAAAAGAACAGAAATAAAAATAAATTATGCACATAAACACACGCAAACACACACACACACACACATTCGCCCATATATAATAGAAGGGTTGCATGACCTTACTTACTTACGCAGTGAGAAATATCTGGGAATATCAACATCAATATCCACATCAACATCAACAATCAAAGCGAGAATTCCTTTTTCTCATAGAGGCCTTTTTGTGTGTATAGAGAGAATAACTTAAGAATCCTTTTTTTCCCCTCATCAATTTACCACACAACGTCTCTTGTATTTTGCTTTACTTAGTTAAATATATTTCTGTCTATGTACATATATATGTGTGTGTGTGTATGTGTTCTTTTTCATTATTATTATTATTATTATTTTTATTATTATTATTATTATTTTGTTGCATCAACTGATGACATCATCATGTCGCACAGATTTGTAAGCAAACATAAGTGAATAGGGAAACAGAATATCTAGCGTATATGAGGAACACAAGAAACCAACAACATATTTATGTTTGCATGGGCGACCGTACAAACTCGTCAACAATTCAGCATAAATGTTGCGCATCTGTCTGTTTGTATATTTGTATAAACGACGGCGGCCCTATATTCGCTTACATACATACATATCTACGTATAAATGAATATAGTTGCAAAAAGAAAAAAAAAAAACGAAAAAAAAACGAAAAAAAGCGCAGCTGCATTAATGAAAACAGAATACAAGAAAGAATAATATTTGCCAAGAAAAGGTAAATAAGTAAATGCACAGCAGATGAAGGGAGCAATGAAAAAAAGTATTCTTACTTGAAACCCTTTTTCCAATACTTTGTTCTTGCATGCATGTATTGTTGTTAGCCATGTTTGTTGGATATTTGTGTACGTTTAGCTTTGGCGCATATATGCTGCACATAATGAATTTATTGATGAGACTTTATAAGAGCCCTTTTTGAATAAAAAAAAAAAAAAAAAAAATGTTTCAGCTAACAAAGTCAGTAAGTCCGACGATAACAATAACAGCAACAACAACAACAACGATGGAAAGATACCTTCTTTTGATTATTTAATTCATTATTTCTCTGATTGATTGCTCGTATGGTCAGCGAGATTGTCGGTCTGTATGTATGCATGTAAGTATATATTTATTCTTTATTTATTCTTTGGTTTTTACCTGGCCTTACTTACTTACAGGCCAACGTGTTAGGGTTGAAGGTTTCAGCGATTAGAAATTTCATCAGGAGTGCAGAAAAGTTTAACACGCTGAGCAGGCCCTCTGAATTTATGGTTCGATGCGTTGTAAGCCCTTTGCTGACTCGTTTGCGGTACGACACGTTACTTCAGTTCCACTTTCAATCGCTTAAAACACTGAGAGCAAATAAATAAACAAAAACAAAAAATAAATAAATAAATAAATATAAGAAACACGAGAAGAAGAATAACACACATCGTTGTTTTATTTTTTTATGTAAGCATTCGATCGTATGAAGGAAGTTATACTTAAGATGCACTAAAGTTAATCAACCACAATTTAAGCTTTTTTATGCAAAATTTAAAACAAGTGATTACTTATAGTATATATTTGAAATATAATATAGAAATTGTGATTATTATTATTTTAAATATTTTCTTGTACTTAAATTTACTAATTATTTATTAATAGAAAATTATTTATATTAATACGTCATGTATTTCTTCCTTTGATTATGAACGAATTTCTGGTTTTGTTTTTCTTTTCTTAAATATGAATAACTAGGTGCGTTAGGTGTGTTAGTTGCGTTAATTTTGATGAGTAATTTGTACAGGTAAAAATGATAAAATAATGGGAAATACCAGTTAAATTCAATGATTTTGATCTTCCTCTAGTATCATTAAGTTATTCAGTGTATACGAAGATGGTTTTGATTCATGGATAATCTCAAAAGATCGTGACTTCTTCTATGGATGGGAAAAAGTTGTAAAAAATGATAGAAAATATTTCGATTAATACATATTGTTCCAATCTTTTTTCAATAAATGACTTTTTCAAGTGGAAAGTAATCGAAATTAATGCAAGCACCTATTAAATGTCATTAGAACTACTTTTGGAAAAAGCAAGTGAAAGCTTTACAGTTGGGCAAGGACGACCCTTCAATATGCTAAACCATCTGGTCTAATGCAATTGCTCGTTTACTTTAGTGAAAAAATACTGCACACTCTACCTAGTTTCCACGGAAATGCATACTTCTCTCGGAAGCCCTTGTGGGTTGGGATGGTTGAAGCTTCTTCGTCAACTATTTCTGCCGTAAAAAATAAGAAATTAGACCGTATAAAGACTTTCTAGTTACGGAAACTTTTATATGCGATGAAAACCAAACATTAATTACAATTTTATAGGTGCGAAGTTAGCCCGACTAACCCACATTTTTGTCTTTGCTAAAAAGATCGGCTAACTTCATGGTTGTTTCGTGTCTTTGCTATGGTTTGTGATATATTTTAAAAGGCACTAAAAGTTACAAGAAAAATCCTTTACAACTTAGAAATTAATAAATTATTATTAATTTTGGATTTAAAATACTGGTTAAGATTAAGGGAAAATTATAAACAGAATTTAAAGTAATTGTGGTTTGCTGATATGAGAGTAATGTGAGTTTCGACTGGTTTTGCTGTAAAGTTAACACTTAATCTTCGTGTGCGTTATACGACATGTTTTTTTTATTATGATATATTTTTGATAAATTCCCCTTGATAGTACGCAAACTATCCTTTCGAATTCAAATGTATTCCTCCTCTTTCCTCTTTATCTTTTCGCTTCATCTATCAAAAAGAGAATCGCACGTTTCACAATTTAAATGAATCAAAATAACAAAAAAGGCAAGAAAATGTATAATACTGCAGCCGAATTCATAATTAGATTCAAAGAATGAATACTACATTTTTAATTCCGCTTTCTCGCTCGAGTCGCTTTCAGCTTTAAACCTACGGTTGTCTCGACTAAGCTACGCTAACATTATTATTGTTAGGAAATGGTTTGAAATAATCAAGAACATTGTCTAAAGACATACAATATTGCGTTAGGGAAGTTGCAACTCAAAAGATAAGCGACAACAGGAGTTCATTTGACACATGCAGTGGTTTTGGAGCGCTTAAGGAAATGCGCGAGATATGAGTGTTTAGTAATCTATAAAAAACGTTTTTTTTTTAAATTTATATGATGTTACGGTGGTGTTATCACTTAAGTTAAAATAAAATAAACATAAATCTTTTTGTTAGATGATAGGGTACTAAAAGAGAGTAAATTTAGAACTGGAGAATTTTAAGTAAGACACGATAAGAGCTCAGTTAATTTAATATAAACTTGTAAACTTCTGTTACATTATAAGCTACATGAAAAAATCGAATGTAAAACTACAGAATGTTAAGTAGACATGCTAACGCTAAGCTAATTTAATATAAATATGAAAACTTCTGTTATATTACAGGGTGCAAGAAGAGATTAAATATAAAACTAAAGAATGTTAAGTAACACTGGATAACGTTCAACATGACGGTAAAAAAATTGATTGAATATAAAGCTTGAGAATATTAAAAATTCTCTATCTCATAAGATGATGCATTTCTGTACTGAATATTTTATTCCAAAAATCTTCTAAAGAAACCGAAAGTATGAGAGTAGGAGACTGAACAAACTGGAAAAATCAGGATTTTTGATTTTTTGCGATATGTACGTGTAAGAACTAAGCAAAATGCTTGTGTGTATACATATATGAACATATTGAACGGACGTATGTATGTGAGCGCATGCTTACATGAAGGAATTGAACATAAAACTACAGAATGTTAACTAAACATTATAACCCTTATTTAATATACAGCCATGACGGCAACTTGTCGCTCTTGTTTGATCGAACATGTGTCCGGCATTTAGGAGATGTTCTACACAGATGCTAAAGTAACGGTAAAATAAAATAAAACAGAAATGCTAAAGGAGAGACAACGCACACGTATGTAAACAGGTGTATAAACATGAACTGAGCAAAATTCGATGAAAACACAAAACTTAATAAGTCGAACGTGCGAACGAACACGTTGCCAACGGCTCTTCATCCGATAGACAGCTAACGGCCAATATCCAAACCATACCAATTATATTGAGAATAGTGGGCATGAGTCATGGGGAATGTGATAGAATTGGCGAGAACGTTATGCAATAAAATTCAGAGCGGAAAAAGAACAAACTTATTAACATTTAGAATATCAAGAATTTTGCATTTGCATTTGCAGCGATACGGGATGAGATGTGCAGCCACTGCTATAAGTGCGTCTTCTATGTAACATAAACCTATTATAAATAGCTGAATACAAAGCATGAGTATGTGTCGTAAATTACTGCATTAATGCAATGCACCTTACAATTAGAACACATCAGTTTGCACACTGCAGCATAATTATACTCAATGATTATGTTTTGTTTAAGTAAACGTCATTGTTTTGCTTCTCAATGCTTGTTAGCAAATGTAAAAGATGGGCATCTCAACACTGAAGAAATTCAAACATTATTTCGAACTTTTTCCAACTGAAATGAATTCCGTATTCCCTAAGGAATATACATAGATTAGTTTTTTTTTCTTTTTTTTTTTAATAAAACTTTTTTATTCTCATAGAAAATAAACTTATATGAAATAATATTCTTGTAGAAAAAATGCATCCAAGTTACACCTATTTCTTCTTTTTTTGATCCCTCTTCTTTCCTCCCTTTCTTCCTGCACCAGCCTGTGAATATTGGGAAAAGTTGCTTACAAAATAACTATAATATGTTGGTCTCAATTTGATTCGAACCTACTTTCATTTTTTCAGCTGCCTCGCGCTCTTGTTTTTCCTTGGCCTTTATTTCACGTATACGCATGGCTTCAATTTCCTCATGAAAACGAATAATCTGTTCGCTTTGATAGCGTTGTTGATCCTTTAGTTTTTCAATTTGCATTCGTTTAAGATTTAATTTATTTTCAGCCTGTTCGTAGTCTGTATCATATTTTGTTTGCATCGCTTGAATATTTATTTTCAATTTCTCAATCATTGTATAGAAAAAATCCATGCAGCTGCTGCTGCAACGCTCTTCTTCGAAAGTTCGTCTCATAAAGGCGTTAATGTTCGAATTGAAAGATTTCTGCATAATTTCCATTTTTAATTGAGTCTGATGTAACTTGGTCCTGTACCAATTCAATTGATAACGTCTCTCAATCGGATCCCATACTTTAAAAATAGCGAAATTTAATAAAGAATCAAAAAAAAAAAAAATTTGATTTTCTTTAATACTTACAGTGACTGTACAAGATTTTTGTTTCCAAATTCATCTTTAGAGCAATGTGACTTTGTCGATGTTGTCTTTGGCTCATTAACAATTGTGCGTTGACCAACTGAGTAAATATACTTTTGTTTCGTTTGTATTCATTTTCTATGTTCTCTTGTTTCTTCAACAATTCTCGAGCATCTCTGTTTTTTTTATAACAAATTTTTAACTAAATCTAGATCATCAAAAAACATAAGCAATTTCGAATACTTTCGAATACTTACAGGATAGGTTTTTCAGTATGTGTTTCTATATCTATAGATTGATCAGACATATCAGAATATAAGCCATCGAATACTAGATTTACAAGACCAAGTAATTCTTTTAAATCGTATCTAAATTTGTAGGTATCCAAGCACTTCTCCGAAAATTTTTTCAAGACTTCAATAAAAATGAAATTACGTAAGGTACGGCGATGTAAGAACTTATCCAACGACCAACTAAAGATTCCATGAGTCAATTCTTCGTCCGGTTCTTTCTCATCTGTATTGCATTTATTTGTTTTATTTAAAATATTCAATTGTTGGCGAAATATTATCTCAACACGTTCAACAGCGAAAAATTTCAAATAACCGAAACGTAATCGTTGATTAAGTAATTTGAAGAAGCATTCCATTTTTAAGCGCTCAAGCCGGGACCCTTCCCTAAGCTCTTGCCGAAATACGTCGAAATCATAATCGGACTTTGGTAAAATCGCAGCACAATAAGCACCAACAACTGGATGTGCCATTTAGCGCTAATTACGTCAAATACTATAATACTACGCTACTGAAAAGTCTCTTAACAAAATTTCTAAACTTCCTATAATGGTATTTCTTGCGAAATGTACTGAAAACTTCTATAATTGTGAAAACAAAAAAAAATTACAATAAAATAATGAAAATCGAAAAGCTTTCGAAAATTAAATGACAGACAGAAAATACAGGTCATATATGAACGTTAACGAAATTAAATTCTGGTACTTATTCAAACTCTGTTTGAAAGTGCTTTTCGCTCCATTCCGTTTAAAGAAACTTCGACCTTTCGAGGGCTGTGCGCGATGTTATCGCTCTTAATTGAAACTATATGGTAGAGGGATTGTACTCTCATTGTAGTTGAATTTCGAATTGAGTTCACACAGATGGAATGTTAAGAGAAAACTTTCTGAACTTTCTAAACTGTCGAGCTTCTACATTTTTCTAAATACTGATCCAAGAAGAAGGTCATCGAATCTGATAGATCTTATGGTTTGAAGACTTATATATAGATTTTTTTTTACTACAATTTATTAGTGGTAAGTTCACCTCATGAAAAGTAAAAATCTTTGATCTTGCGGCGATGGAGGCTCTTTGTCTTAGTAGGACAGTTATTACAAGCGACCAACAGCGAAGGGTTAATCAGCAACTTTATCAAGAAAACCCATCTGAAACACAGTACATTTGTAGGAGAAAAAATTTTATATTCATATGCATCTCTATCGTTTCCCTTTTGTTATATATTTTTTGACATTAACATATCTACAATTTTCAGAAATTAATTCTAGAATTTTTCTATTAGCAATTAAAACGTTTTTATTAATTTTTTATTTTATTTTGTATATATTTATATATAGGAGAATATTTTTTTGAAGCTTTGGCGTAAATCGCTGATCTTTTTCAGAGTGAATGACTGTCAGGCAAATGCGTAAATGAAAAATTGTCTTATTTATTGATAAAAATCTTAAAAAATTTATAATAATCATTATGGATAGCATTATGGTTGAGTTGAAACGCCTTAAAAGCAAAGGTAATAAGATGCAACAGAGGTTTGCTCATTTTTAAGATGCAGCAGAGGTTAAATCATTTTTATATACCTTCACTTTATCAGGTATGATTCAAACAGTTGAGTCTACTTTTGAATCTCACTACATTAGAAGCATGGCAATGAAATATTTGGAATTTACACTGCTCAATCGTATAAAAGTCTTGTGGAACTTAAGTCCCCCGATGCATGATACAGAAATAGCAATTGAACTATCAAGGGGTGTGTACAGTTGGTCCTATGAAAAGTTTTTGGCTCGTCGACGTTTCAAACATGTTTGGATAGATGTTCTAATGTGGGAGTTCGAAGAGGTCTTATTAGAAAAGGTCAAATTACACTTTGATTTAAGTGAAGTAAACAGATTAGTGAATACTCTTTTTAATGCTATGTACGCCCTCTTGGAGGGTAAATCCCTCGACTTTGGTAAATATCTTTGGGATCCATTCATGTAAGTTAATAAGGAATGATATTTTGCGAAAAAAATTTAATTTGCACGTTTTTTTTCTTGTCTAAGCAGTGATGTTCAAAAATATCTAACATTAGTTGAGGATTTATGCTCAGAAACGCAAAAAAATAAAGCAAAGGAATTAGAGTATTGCAATTATTTAATGGTCGCTTGGAGTCCCGTTACTTTACCAATTATAGAGGAAACGACTCAACGATGTAGACAAGAAAATACCATTAATATAATAATAATGAAAATAAAATATTTCTTTACTTTTAGTGTTCGAGGCAATAGAAATTCGCTACCAATTGAATTGGTATCGGAGCAAAGTTAACCAAATGCACCTAAGATATGATATGCTTCAAGAAAACTATTTAAAGCAGATTACTGACCAATTGCAAACAAGCAGGACTGAAGAAAACGTTGGTTACAACATTATAGATGTCATCTACAGTAATGCTGAGGTCTCAGTCGAATAGCTCTAGCGATAGCGCCCCTTAGTAATCACTTATTTCGTCTACAGACCTTCCGAAATCTAATCGCATTCTTTCAAGATCAATACGATCGGGAATTGGAAAAGGTGGAAACCGATATAAATCAACGCAATAAAAGAATAACAAAATTAATAGATCATCAAAAGTTTTTGACCGAAGAATTAGTGAGATTTGAGGAAGAAATTGTGGCCAGGAAGGCGTTGGAAATAAAGAGACTCGAAATGGCAGTTTCAAAATCAAAATATCAAGTAAGTTCGTTTTCGGTTACATTTTTTTTAAAAAGTGAACTAAGGGAGCCATTATCAAATTTCTTCTATAGATTGAAACGGCTCCTGTCGTCAAAAGAATTTCAAAGCGGAATGCTAAAGGTAGAGGCAGTAGAAAGAAACGTAAAATCTGAATCGTTTTCGATGAAAAGCAAAGGAAATGAATTAAATTTTAAAAGAAATCTTAAGATTTGAATGTCCTATAATATCGAAAATAAATTTACATGCAACACTCAAATTAAAAACACTTTAAATTTCGTTTTACGTTTCCAAACTTTGGGGTAAAATAATGTCAGATAAATTGAAAATTGACAAAAACAAACACTGTACATACACACTGCATTCCGAACCGCTGTGTTCTTCCGTAAACTTTCCGTGAGAGCGTACACAACACACACATGCGCATACATATAACGTTCCATACATCATTTGAAGCAAATTCTATGAGAATATTTAAGTATCAAACCTGATATAAAAAATGTGCACTATAATCAATTGTTTAGGTTTCGGGATAAAGTTTAAAGACTTCAAAAGTCGACTTCCTTAATTCAAAAATCCTAAATTTGTTAAGAATATCTGTAAAGAGTTTGATATATGTTATGAATAAATATGGCGACGGTGAATTCGTTAGCCGAACCTACCCTTGTAAATGCAACGTTCCACCTTTCCGGAAAGATTTCTAAGCAACTGTCTAACACTGAATGATGGCTTTGCTAATAAGGGAAAATTATTAGTTAAGGGAAAAATATTAGTATAATATATATAATTATATATAATATTTAATATAATATATATATATATGATATATTATATGTAATAATAATTACTGATAACGCAATAGTTGCAGCGATGTTCAAATAAATCTGCATTTGATCCGTATTTTAAAAAGATATTGGACTAATTGATTAACTATAAACTGTGAGAACCAAAGTACTAAATTAATTTTGATCCCGCACCTAGGGTAAGATATTCTTTACGTACTGTAAGTTCCATTATAATTTTATAAATTAAGTTATTCTTTAGGTTTTGTAGGTTCTTTTATGATTATTTGCCAGCCTCCTTTTAATTTTAAGCGAAGCATTGAAGCTAAAAGGGTTATCGCATTCAAAGTGGTAATAGCTGATTTCGAATGTGATCATTAGAACGATTGCTAACACCAATCATGCTCGAACATCCGTTAGCAGCAAATAATAAATTCATTCTCGCCTTTTTATTAATTCAGTTTTTTTTTTGTCAAATTTGAAGCCGATATCTTCTTTTTTGTAGTCTGGAGAATATTTACCACAGACATTACACAGACAATCAAATAGACAGACTGACAGATAGACATACATATACCCCTCACCTTGGGTGATGGGTGCAAAAAAGAATCCATATATTGAAAATTGCCCAATGCTTCCACGCACAAAATAAACCCTCGGAATGATGATGAATCATATAAAAAAACAAATTTTATTCATTCGTACCTATTTCTCTTTATCTTCCTCGCTATTTGCTGCAACACGAACGGAAACCTAAGTGTGTGTCTGTTGTCATTGTTGTGTATATTAGTCACAACAGGTTTTACAACATATGCCAGAGAAATTGTGAGTAAATGTTTGATGACATTCTTCTCCGTCTTAAGGTTCGATCATACATGTTCGTGGTTGGGTTTATTTGCTTTCAGCTTTTTACAGCTGAATTTTTAAAAGCTGGATGGTAACGAAACTTTGTTGAAAGTCAAAAGTGATTTTAAGCATGAATAGCTCAAATTAAAAGTGGCACACCGTGGAATTTGTTTAAATTAACTTACATCGGACAATTATAGCAATTAAGGGAGGAATTTTTAATGTTTACTTAACGAAATAGTAGAAGAATAGTGGAGGAAGTTTTAGTACTTATTTATCTCGAAATATGGCAAATCTGATTGAACATTGATTTTGCATATTGAGCTGATCGAACATTGCAATAGCCACAGATCGCGTAGGTAAACTCTATAATGTTTAAGTAACGATCCTGATTTAAATCAAACCTGATTTGTTTTGGCGCGTTGTTAGATTTTCTCTTATCCAAATCAGCTTGTTAAGATCTAGATAGATAACTTTGTATTTTGATCAAATAAAAAACAAAACTGTAGTGCTTTTAAGGAAGTTTTTGACTAACAAGAAAATCAAGATTAATATAAAAAGTAAAATTACTAACAGAGTAGGATTTGACAGAGTAAAAAAAAAAATTTGAAAAAGAAGAATTTGATAGAGTAGAATTTATGACAGAGTAGAAATTCACTGTTAAATATGACAGAGTAGAATTTGATACAATAGAATTTGGCGTAAAATTTAGTAGAATTAGTAGAATTTGAGTAGACTTTTGACTGCTAGACTTAAACTGGCCTTTGCGAAATCTAAAGTGCTGAAAACTATGTATTTTAAAGTTAAAGCCACAACATCTTCACTAATACTGTTTGAAGCCAATGAGAACTATTTAAGACAGTATTTAAATTTTTCATAAATACAAAGCAACGTTTGAAAACGTTTTAAAAGTAGTTAGAGTTTAATTGAAAAACAATAAATCTATATTCATTTTTTAAATTTTTTAAAAAAATTAATATTTTTTGTCATTTATTTAAATGATGACTTATGAGATTTTTTTTGCTCATACGAAAAAATCATCATATTTCTGACTACCTATTGTAGCCAGATTAGTCGAACTGTTTGGACAATGGCGTAAAGAAGATTTTATTGGTTAGTAAAGTAAAACACCATCCAAGATTTAACTAGAATGTGCAGGCAGAAAGAATTGCGTAATCGAAAAAGAGGACTGAGGTGAAAAAATTTAGATTTGTATTTATAACAACGAAAAGAACTACGAAATAAAAGAATTAAGTAACCGGCTTTAAGGAACCAGGAATCGTAAATTCGTTTCAGTGAGAAGAAATTGTGATAGAAAGAATTGGAGTAATACGATTTTATTAAATTTTTTAGCCAAACTCGTGTGACTACAAGATAATCTAAATGGCGTCTTATCAGTTGGAAACTCTAAGTTAAATCGAATTTTGTGTTGACTCTGTAAAAGTAAAACTATCGTTTTTCATTACAGGATGACTGTACATATTAAATATTTAATAAATATGTTATACCCAAACACATATATAAAATATATCAACGGGCTCTTATGATCTAATTACGCGGCGCCTTTTAGTCATATTTTCTAAATTCATTTATATACATATGGATATTATATAAACCAACAAATAAATATATAGAGCAGTAAATATGTTTATTTATTTATTTATTTTTTATTTGAATTTTGTAAGAACATGAAGAAGCAGAATATTATGTGAAAAGAGATAGAAGTTATGTATGTAATGGAAGTGTTTTATCAAACGTTTGCAACATTTTCTTACCCACTACAAGTGAATTTATATGTATTTGCAACGTATGAAATTATTTATCAAAGATCCTGTAAAGATTACATATATTCCTGGTATTCCTGAAAATTTGCTTCAATCGTTTTCTTTTATCGCTTAGGAAAATCTTTATCTAGAAGACATTAGATGATCTCAAACTTTTCCTTATCGCTCTTTTCAGTTTATCAAAATTAAAAAAAATTTTTTGAATTTCTTTTAAGGACTAATTAGTTAATATAAAGGTTTACTGTAAGATCATATATAAATAGAGCGGTGTATGTAAATATTATTTTTAACTTGAATGAATGCCGCATAGTTTTGACGAATATTTCATCAATTTAGGAAATTCTTTTGGCCAATAGGTATCAGAAAATTCGATACAAACTGCATATAAATTCCGATTTTTTTTTTGTACGCCTTGCAAAAGTACAAATGAACACCAGAAGTAATTGATACCTAATTGAAGAGAATTTCGAGTAAACGTGTACAAAATAAGCAGAAGCAAGGCCGAATATTGTGATACCTAACATTTAATTACCATTATTATTTATACATAATTATGTTTCAAAATCTAAGGGAATATTAGAATTGTCAAAAAACATTTGCATGAAAACGTGCCATAGAAACGTTTTAATCTAAAATTTTAGTATAACTTATGCGAGAGCGTTGTCCCATCAAATACTGAAATAGATAATAAAATATTGAAAATGAAATATTCTCGTTTATACTCTAAAAAGGAAACATAAGTAACAAAAGAGGAACCATAATAATTTTTTTTTTTTTTCAAATTTTTCTATTTATGAGAAAGTGATGAACATGTAAAAATTAAAGTAAATTATTAATATCAGAATCGATTCACAAACTACTACTTACGTTAATCAAGAGAATTAGTATCAATAAACAAAATTTTAGAAAATTTTTATGAATGTTGCACATGGTATGACGGACTTAAAATGTTTTATAATAATAAGCATAAACAAAATATATATATTAAGTGATAAGACACATACACAGAGTGTTTCCATTAAAGATTCCATACAAGCGAGGTTCATAAAGTTATCGAAAGTGTTTTTTTTTTCGTTTTGAAAATAAACAATTTTCTAAAAACTTTGAGATAAACATTTGATTTTTAAATTCCAGGACTATAGAGCTGCTTAGTAAGTAATTGATTGCCGTGAAGTAAAGTCGAACGTTTTCATTTGATTAGATAAGAAATGGCCGCCTTTATGAAATTCATTTTCGCTTTGATTGCCGTCATCTGTTGTTTACAGGTAGTTTTTTTTAAATCTTTAGCGAAACATATATATGAATAACTGTTAATTATAAATATCTTTCAAAAAAAAAAACAAAAAAAAAGCTGGTAGAAATGGCTCGTTTACGCCGAGATGAACCGACTGCTGACAAGGATACTCACGCGCCCGATTTCACCGAATTTGCAAACAAATTAATGGAAGAATTCAAGAAGACTTTGAATAATGAAGAGTTGCAGGTACTTACAACATGAACAAGCCTTTTATTTTAATGATGAAAACGAAAAAAAAAAAAAAAAACAATTTTTCTTTTTTCAGAAATTTTTAAAATCCGCCCATGAAAATATTCAAGAAGTTAGTAAATCCGTTTCTGAGTCGGTCTCTAATGCTTTGAATAACATAAAAAAAGAGAGCAACTGAGTACACTTATCGACTAAAACGAAAGAGAATAGAAAAGTAATAATAATATTTTTAGTATAACGATAGAGTTACACAAATAATTTGAAATAAAATTCAAATATTAAACGAAATTTTTCAATGTTTTTTTCAATTATTTCTCAAGGGATGGAAAGCATTTTCTTTTCTATTTCCCACCACCCCCCACCTAGTACTCTTAACGTCACATGGTAACGAACATGCTAATGAACATAAACATATGAAATAGAAAACATTCAAACTTTTGCTCATATTTCCCTTCACTTGTTCACTTAAACAGTCCGTTTATGAAAGTGTTTATAAAGAAAATTAAAAATGTTAATGTTAATTTAATTGTTAGTGTCGGTATTTGTGAAAATATTTATTATTCATTAAAACATCATGGATTCTATTGGAAATTCTGCAGAAGATTGGCTAATATTCGAAACTTTATGTGAAGCCGTTACAGAGAAAACAACATCGATACACGTAAGCGTAATTATTTATTGCAACAGAAAAAAACTTCAATTGTAATGAATGAGATGAAATGTAATGAATTATTTAATTTTTTTTAAAGGGGTTTCAAAAATTTTTAAATTAAAAAAAAATTGTTTTCAACTTTTCTTTTTTTAAAAGAATTCAAAAATCTATAAATTTAATAATAAATTTTTGTTTAACTTTTATAACAAAATTTTTATTTGTAATTTTTTTTAAAGTTTTTCAAAAATTTATAAATTTAATAAAAAAAATTTTTTCAAGTTTTATTAGAAAATTTTTATTTTTGTAAATTTAATAATTTTTTTTTTTTCAACTTTTATCAAAAAATTTTTATTTTTTGTTTTTTTATTCCTTTCTATTTCATTATTTATTCAAGTTTGTGATTTCAAATATTCAAAGAAACAAGAAAAAGGTATAGAAATATTTTTTAATCCGCGAATTATTTTTTTATATTTCAATATTTTTCAAAACTTCGATTATTTCAAAAATACAAAACTGAGAAAAAAAGCAATCGGACATTTCTTTGATTTTCGCGGTGTTCCTACAAATTTCCTTAGGAAATATTTTCTTAAAGTAAAATATAAATAAATATACTAATACAAAGAAAACATATCTGTTGTGTTTTTCTGCACCTCCTTACTTTGGCTCGGCGAAGTGGGATTAGAGTTGAATATGGCAATGAAGCGGGCGTATTAGATTCGCGGTCTTTAAGTTCGGATTTGCTTCGCCTTGGGGTCTTTGATCTTCTTCTGGCAAACTTTACATTCATCACAAACTCCAATTAAACTCATTGTATCCACATACAATTCTGAATATAAAAAATGAAAAAAAGGAAATTTACGAATTTTATCGAAACATGGAAAAAAAAGTTTAAACAAATAAAAGACAATTTTTTTGCATATAAATGAAAGCTATACTTTGTGAAATATAACAGGTGAAGTGAGCAGTGTGAGAAAGACGAAAGAGAAAAGGATTAAGCAATTTCGCCACTCTAACACTCTGTAACACCTGCTAGGTATCGAAGGTACTCAAATACAATAAATATTTTCGTTCAGCTTAAGATTATTAGAGAATATGGCATCGACCGCCTCTCTGCTATCTGCTATCAAGAAACTTTCAAGGGCGCGGAAAAATTCTTATAATAAAACTTCCATATACTAAATATCTAGCTTAGATTTATAGGGCAACCTGTGGAATGCATCTATGATGTTAAAAAAATTTAAAAAAAACAATTTAAAGCCTGAAAAAATGAAAGTTTCATAACAGCTTATGAAGTTTAAAAGATTCTCCCAAAATAAAAAAGAACCGATTGTTCAAGTCACTGAAAGAGGAGCTTCATTTTTATAAATGTACATAGAGAGCATTCAAACTACGAAGGAAAGTTAATGAAGGTTCTTTTACTTGCTGTGTGTCAAAAACTTATTTCTTCAGACATAACATAAATCAACAAATCATGTTTCCATAGAAAATTTATGCTTATACAAGTTCAATAATGTAATATTTTATAGATGCAGAGATTCTCAATATGTGCTCACTTTCGAGCCTTTCATTAGTTTTTCTTATCAATATAAACAAAATTTTGTTATCAATATTAATGATAATTTATATTTATATTGTATTATATATATATATATATATATATAAATATGGTTTTGTTCTAATCAAATGGAACCATCATTGACTTATAAAAGTTAGGACCAAAAAGTCATGATATCGTGAGTTTTCATCACAAAGAAATTCGATCCCACATAGTAAAACACGTTCGTTGAAAGTGTACTGGAACTAAACTGGAAAGTGCTATTATCTTTAAAAAGGGGAAAACTAGATTTTAACAAGTGGGTGTGGCAGATTTTTTCTATTTTTAAGAAATACCGTAGAACACAGCCAGCCATGGAATAACATGTAAAACAGCCAGAAAACAGACTTCTGCTTTCAGTTCACACTGTAGGCGTGGCGTGTGATCGATTTGGCCTATTTTCAATAGCAACGTATTTGAAAGAACTTCCAATGTTCCAGCCAAATTCGAAGACGATATCTTCATTGCACATTACACTTTCTGATCAACAATGTTTGTATGATTGAACAGGCTTCCACTTTTACAATGATATCGAACAAGTAATCTTTTGGGCACAGCCTCTTTTCCTTACGACATTTATACTTTACTATACAAAATAGAACAAGTAGCAGTTAATAAAAGACAATACTTTAAATAAAACGTTATGTAATGTTCTTTCACAATAAATTCCTAATTTTAGATAAAAAAACGGTGGAAACTTATTATTGTTTTATCTTATTATATTATATATAGGTAGAATAAGCATTAAGTTCTCAAAAGTATGTAAATTTTACGTTATATTTTATACGTCATTTTCTCTACTCCTTTGTGTCAAATATTGCTTTTCTTTATGCCTCAAAATTTTGAAAATTTTTTTCAAATTTCTTTGAAAAACTGTAGAAAACAAAGTTATAGGCAAAACTTATAGTCCAATAACCCTCTATTTTCTACGTATGTTCCATTGGTTTTTACCGAGAATTACTGAAAATGAAAAATCTTTCCTATAAAGCACTTCTTTCAGAAAAGGCTGCAAGTGGTACTTTAAATTATAGAATCAAAACTATTTTCAATAGCATCAGTTTTGAGTCTAAAATAAGTTTCATCAAAATATCCCAAGACTTGCGTAGACAATTACGTAGACAAACATGATACGAGCAAAAAGATTGACATGACATGTTATAGTAAAAGGTTGAATCGATCGTAGGTCGTTCTATGTATTGCATATTGGTGTTATCGCAAGTGATAGCGTCGCGTATGGCAGAGAATGCATTTCGAATAAGATTTTTTGCCTACGCTTCTTAAGTCTCAATTAATCCACAATTTCCGTCTGTTTACTATTGTGTCTTAAATGTAACCATGAATAGTTGTTGCCTTTTTTTTTTTTGTTTTCTATCAATTTTACTATAATTCTGTTTACATAGATTGTAAATATAGCGATAACCCCATCAACAACGGCGATGAGGATTTTGTTCGTTAATGCTTTAGCAAGTGAATGACCCAAATATGTACAGTCGCTGTTATGTGTGTGTGTGTGTATATGGGTACGCATATATGTCCATACATAAGCCGCAAGTATCGATAGCAAAGTTTGTTGCCATTGAGCTCAATTTTGCTTTCAAAAAGTTTGATGATTTATTTGTTGATATACGAACGAAAGGATACAAAATTCCTAAACTTAGTTGTACTGTTGTATTGTTGTTTTATTTTTCTTTTTTTTTTTCTTTTTTTTTTTTTTTTTTTTTTATTAAACACATTGTTATGTTGCGATAGCGAATACATTCGTAATACCATAGTTTCCATATTCTGGGCGACAGTGACTGTTTGTCTAGAATTATAGTTGTATTATGAAATTAGTGCGATTTTAAAAATAGTGCTTGAAAGACTGATATCCATTTAAGATTAACGCGAATGTCGAAAGACAGTGAACATAATCATCGTACCCATTACCATCACTATAATGATCATATTGAGAGCTTGTCACCGCATCACCATCATAATCATCATCATCATCATCATTTGGTACATAAAACTAAAATAAATATACGAGCAAATAAAAAAAAAAAAAAATTCAATTTCAATTACTTTGTTTTTATACACTACGAGTGAGAGATAAGAAAGTCTTCTCTCACTTGCCAAAATAAATTTGTATAGATTACTTATATACTCGTATAAACTTTTCTTTTTTAAATTTACCCATCAACAGTTGGATGGTAACTGTGACAACGCTAGTCCCTTGATTTGCGATGAAAGTCATCATGCTCATCATCATAATATTGACCTGGTTACCGCATTACGTAGTGAATTGGCCGCCTTATCGTACCAAAAGGATCGTCTAAAAACTGAGGTGAATTCTCTTAATAATATTATCTCAATACGTTTGTATTTATTTTGCAATGAATTTTTAATAGTTGACTGAAACGAAAGCGACCTTATGCAGCAAAGACAATGAATGTGAGAATTTACGAGCGCAAGCTGCTCGACAATCGACTCTTATAGCGTCGCTACAATCTCGATTACAGAGCGCCGAAAATCGTGAAGAATCAGTTCAACTACGTTGCGATACTACCGTGCAAACTATACAGCGAGAGAAACGATTAACCGATGAGAGAAATAAAGACTTACAAATGAAAATTCAACATCTAGAGACTAATTTGACTAATGAAAGTACACAAAAGGATTTAGTTCAGAATCGACTTAATGATTTTCTAAAACGTCTTGGTCTCTCTCTGAATATGGAAGGCTGTGAGAGCGCTCATCTTACTACGGAATGTGTATTGACACGGGTTGAAGAATTGATGGCAGATTTGCAACGCATGAAAGCTAAAATTGCTGCTACTTGTGAAACTCTAAGCAGTTGTGAAAGTGAACTTTTAAATTTGAAAACTGTATCGAATATTGAGAAACAACGCCTGATGGCTCAGTTGGAAAGCATTAACAACCATGAACATGAGCTAGAAGTACGTTGCCGTCAATATGAAAGAGATTTACAAATCCAAAGAGATCGGTTCACTGAAGTTGAAATTGGAGCTGAGAAATTAAAGGAAGAATTAAGAGGCTTTGAATCACGCTGTCATCGTCTTCAAGGCAATTGCGAACGTGTACAAAACGATCGCTTGCAGTTTTTACGTACCTTAGCACATCAGGTTAACGTTTCCGAACCTTGTGAAACCCTTATCAAAGATAAACTTAGGGAAATTATATCAGAAAACAAAAGCTTGCAAATGGTAAATCATACTTAACTAAAAAGCGCAAAACGCACTATTATAGTTGGACAGGGCTGACTATTAAACACTTTACAGCACTTTGTGTAATGGAATTTTTCACTTTTTTTTTTTACATTAAAAATCAAAAACTCTACTTATTGCTACAGGATTGCTTAGCTATCATTAGAACTTTTATATCGCGAAAAGATCGAAAAATAGACTTAGGCAACGCGAACAACAAAAAATTAAATCCTCTTCTTGCCAAGCAAAGGATTATTTGTTATAAGAAAGTGTCAATGTAGCAAATTTCACCGAAATATCCCGAAAATTGCTACTTGTAAGTTAAACACAAGATCATGGGGAGAGCGGGTCAGACGAACAGACGCACTTAAATCGATTCAGAAAATGATATTAAATAAAAAAATCGCTTTTGAATCGATTACTATAATACAAGATGGGTTTATTTCAATCTTTCCGGGTATAGCATACATCCGCAAAAATCTATTACAACTTCATCCGAACTGCTGTAGGGTATAGTTACCAAATCTTAATTTTCCTTCTAACTGTATACAGGAAGCTCATGGATTACGGGAACAACTATCTTGCGAGCATGATAAGCTTAAAGAGACCCAACAAAATACGCAATGTCGTTTGCGTAGCGAAGAAGTTCGGAAAAGCGAATTGGAAGAGCGTCTCGAAAAGTGTCATGAAGAAATTCATATTTTGCGTAAAGATCATTTGGGTCTACCGGAATATCTGTTGCGTTTAGCTAAGGCTTTGCATTGGACTGAATGCTCATCACCGCCTGAATTAGGCATAGATACCAACATAATGGCTGAAAGTTTATTAGAGAGAGCAGAACGTTTAGCTTCGTTACACCACGATTATGGTCATTTACATACGCATCAGCATCATTTGCATCGTTCGGGCGATCGTGTAAATTATTGAATTCTATTGTAACGTTTAGCATCAATATCTCACAATTTATTTTAAATTCTTTAGTCATGTTGCGATCATAATCATCATCATGCTCATGTTCATCCACATACTAAACTCAGAAGAGAAAGATCTTGTCATGATCTGCCAGTCAAAGACACTCCAACGTCTTTATACAATCTCCAAAGGAAAGTTAGAGTTCTAAAGGAACAAATACAGCGACGAGATTTGCATTTAGAATTATTAAAACGCAAGTTAGCTATTATTGAAGATGGGGCAAGGGGTAAATGTATTCTACAGGTGGGTACAAACATATTTCTAATTATAATTTAAACGTAACTATTACTCAAGTTAGGGTGAACGTGATGAAGCAGTTTGCCGTACCAAAAAAGCCAATAAAATCATCGATAAGCTAACGTGTCAATTAGTGGATGTTCGTTCTCAAGTAGCCGAAGTCAAAGCTCAATTAGCCGAAGCTGTGGAATATAAGATAACCGCTTTGGAAAGAGCTCGTAAAATTGATGAGCTAACTAAACAATTGTGTGATGTAGAAGAAGAGAAAACGCGTCTCTTAGCTCAAGTAAGCAATTTAAGGGAGCGTTTGAAGGCATCTAGCGAGTCAGCACAGCATAGAAGGTGCCGCGATGAAGCTTTGATAAATGTAAGCTCACTTCAAATACTTCTCTTTAGTACATTTATCATATTTTTTTAATATTATAAATCTTTTTCTTCAAGTCATTGCGTGACGACTTGACCCACGTGCAAGCGCAATTATCCGATACCAATCATCGTCTTTCTCAATTGCAATCATTTCGTACTTCTGTAGCGCGTACTTTACATCTGCGTGATTTACCTGAAACCGATCTATTGCATCGTTTACAAGCTTTATGTTCCGCTCATCAGGAATTTACTATGCTTTCTAAACGATATAGCGAGACAGCCTCTCCTCTAGGTGAACATGCCTGTACACGTTTTGATGATCGACTGCCGCAAAATACTCATTATCATCCATCACACTGTACACCCCCGCCAAATTCAACAATGTTGCACGGTCATCGAGGCTTTCATTGAGGCGTGGAAAGATATGATTTCATAAAATTGATTTTAAAAACGAAAAAAATCTTATCGTAGTACTTGAGTTATAAGAATTATTTGTATTTTCATTTATATTTTCTAATACGTCTTACATAAGGTGTGTGTACATCTTTTTAGGGAGAAGGAAAAGAGAAGAAGAATAAAGGCAAGATCCGCATCTGTCAGTACTGTTAATAAGACTTTTTCTTATACGTTACGTTTTGTTGGATATTAAAAAAAAATTAACTTTATGTTGGGAATAATCGTAAATGAATGATCTGATGTAATCCAAAGAAAATAAAAAAAAAAAAAAAGAATTCCACTCATGCCTTCAAAGTGTACTCGTATGCGTACAGTATTTAAATACACACTTTCACGGCCAATTTCTAATAAATCTCAAAATCAAACATTTTCTAATTTTACTCCACATTTTTCTTATTAAAGCATACATTCGCACTCGATTCCACTACAGCTAACTAAGCTTTTTTAAATTTTAACAATAATTTAAAATAACTCCACTCCAGACTTCCCATCTCCTTCATAATATTTTACAAAGTATAGTTTTGATTTATACGTCAAAAATATTTTTTTATTTCTTTCAACTTTTTGTATCTGTTTCGGTAAAATTCTAAAATTTGTATTTTTTTTTACTTCCTATTTTCCTATTAATAGTTTTAAAATTTTGTGTGGGATAAAATGAGTTTAAGTAGAATTTGTAATGAATGTAAAGCTTGCGTCTCTAAAAGGAAGCCAAGGTGTTCAAAACGAAGAAAGACCGAAATTGAAGATCCTGAACCTGCTGAACCCGATCCCGCTCCGCCGCCACCGCCACCCTCGCCAGCTCCAACTCCAAACCCACCTTGTCGAGCAAAAGTAAGAAAGTGCAGAAGAGCAAGAGACACGTTTTTGCATATGATAGTGTCTGTCGTAATTTGGGTTCTAATCATATTGGCAGCCTTGCATTATAAGAAAATGTCTCCTGCGGATGTTTATATGGAAGGAGTCGCGACGAAAATGAAAGAAATGTCGGATCGTTTTTTTCGCAGCTTTGTAACCGTGAAGTAATTGAATTTTCATGAAAAAGTATTGAAATACAAAAATCAAAAATAATTGGATTAAAAATTAATTAAATAAAAATAATAATAATTTAATTTCATTTATTATAATTAAAGTTCATTTTATTTGCAATAGATAATTATTTACATTAAATTAAAATATTTAAATTAATACATTAGTATAAATAGTTTAATATCAACTATAAAATAAAATATAAATAAAAGTCTCACAAGGCTCGGAAAGATTAAGCTGATGTGCCAAGTTTCGCAATTGCCCCGAAAGACGTTGACATTGTGTTTCAAAGCCTTTTAGCTCTTTCTTCTATTTCTCAGCTCGACTTTCAACTTTCAACAGTAAACTCTTTTTCGTTTTATAAGGTGTTGCGGAGGTTTCATTTTTTCAGTTTTCAAATATTTTTTAAAATTCTCTAAAATTGGCTTGCCAACCTACCGCAGGACTATAAGTGAGAAAAAAATGATATTTTCTTGATAACAACACACCATCTTAAAAAAATTTATCCTAATCCAAAATATTTACACTTTGAGAGTCTCCGATAATTACTAGGTGTTACAAGCAGAATGGGCTGAATTGTTTAGCTCTTTTCGTCGCGATGTTTATTATATTTTATTTATTAATTTTTTTTTTTGTTTTTTATTTGATTTTTGAAGTATGGCAAGTACTTCCCTTACATTTCTTTACTTTGTATTTCATACATTATTTATAAAATTTTACAAAGTACAGATTGGATTTATATGTCAAATATTTTCTTTTATATTTTTCAAGTCTTCGCACGTGTTTCGCTAAAATTCTATAATTTGTGTTTTTTATTTTCTATTTTCCTACTAATAATTTTAAAATTTTACGTAGATAAAATGAGTTTAATTAGAATTTGTAATGAATGTACAGTCTGCAGATCTATGGCGAGACAAAGCAAATTCGAAATTGAAGATCGTGAATGTATTACTCCAGCTCCGCCGTCGAATCCAACTCTGACCTCTTCTCATCGGGCCAAACTAACGAGTTGCAAAGATGCGACAGACATGTTCTATGTGTATATGTCAACATTTGTCTTCGCTTGGGCCCTTATCATAATATTAATAGCATTACAAGAAGTACGGAAGGATTCGCGGGGAAAATGAAAGAAATATCCGTTCAATTTTTTCGCAGCTTTGTATTCGTGAAATAAGTTTGAAAAAATATTGAAATATAAAATCAGAAAAAATAATTCGACTTAAAAAAATATTTCTGTACTTTAGTCTCTTGTCTCTTTGAATTTTTGAAAAAAACAAACTTCAGTAAATAATGAAATGGAGTGAAATACAAATAAATAAATAAATAAATAAAAGTTTTCTAATAAAAGTTGAAAAGAAGAAATTTTATTGAATTTATAAATTTTTGAGAAATTTCATCATATTTATCAATTATTACCATCGAAGTTTATTTTACTTGCAATGATAATTAAGTTGACGTGTAACACGATGTTATTTTCTCTGTAGCAGCCTCGTACAAAGTCTCGAATATTAGCCACAATCTTTGCAATAAATACGAATAAGTTTTTATAAGACTTTAATAATATATCTTATAAAACAAATCTGTGCAAAGAGACATGACATGTATATATATATATATTGTTATAAGACCCTTTATTAATTCATCAGAATATCGTTAACGACTATTAAATCTATTTTGGTAGCAGAAATGAATGCAAATTTCCAACAACAACAAAAATCTTAATAAAACAGTTTTTAATATCATCTTAGCATTTTCTTACCGGCCATTCATTATATATATATAAACATTCATTTAATATCTGAGGTTTTTCGTTGAATTGTTTGAAATTGAGTGTAAAACATTCAAGTAAACTGCACTCGGAACACAATGTTAACGTTACCGATATGAGACAAAAAGAAGTCCTAAGTAGTAGTAGTTCAAGTATTATATTAGTTTGGGGAAAAGGTAATCCATCCAATCTTATAAGAACTTCAGGACTTTATTTAACATTTCGAATTGGAAAATAATGG
>KK351014.1:0-278270 GCA_000671755.1 Glossina brevipalpis
TTTTAACTGAGGATTAACGGTTCTAACTGTTAATCTTTCAATGCAAGTTGTTATAACATACAAAAATGCGTCTTAAGTACTAATAACAACCAAATGTATTTTTAAAGACTAACAATGTGTTACTATGAGAAGAAAAGAGAAGCATAGAAGAAAAGAATAAGTAATAATAAATGAAATGAAAATGCTAATTGCTCGTAACGAAGCGAGCGCTTCGTTACAACGTGTTTCGCAAAAATCGGAAAATTTTCTATAACATGGAATTTATCAGGAAGCAATTGTCCACGTTTTATGAGAGTTACCTATATATTCATACTCACACTTTTGCAATTAGAGAAGAAGAAATATGTGTTCTGTCTAAATAGTAAAGTGTGTTTGCATTTGTTTGTGCATGGGCGTAACTGTAAAACAATAACAGCTTGATCATTGCCGAAAAGAAATGATACCCTAAAATGCAATTTGCGCGTTATTTAGGAGTTTGTATGTTGTTTTTTCATTTAAATTTAATAATTATTTCTGTTACACAATAGAAATTAATTTTTTTCTATTAATATATTTTTTTATATGTGTATTAAATTAATATTATTATTATAATGATTTATACAATATTTAATATATGTATATATATAATTAAAAATAAATCGTTTAATATTATTAAAATTTATAAATATTTATTAATATAATATTTACACTTATAAGAATATTTAATGTAATTAATTTTAAATATAAATTCAATTCATTATTACATACATATTTACATAAAATAACTAATAAATCTACCAAATTTATAAAATACAATAAATTGTTATAGTAAATATTATTATTATTGTTATTATTTACATTCGTAGGGTGTTGAGAGTTCATTTAGTACTAACACAAGCAACTATAAGTTACACGCATTACACACACTAGAATAGAAAATAAGTACACATTCATATTTAATTTGATTTCAGTATTCATTTCGCACTTGTCCACCCGCGGAACCAATCCACACCATCAACGAAGAAGTCCTCGTCCGCCGTTTGGTCAGTGTCCGTCCGGTTAGCGGCCAACAATCAACTTGGTTTTTAACAACTAATGCATTAACGCACCATCTAGGGCACATATGCCGCTCTTTTGTCATTACTTTTTATTTTTCCTACACTATAAACTAAACTAATTCCTTCAATTTTAATAAAAAAAATGATTGAATGGAAATTCAAAAACAATTTAAATGAAGGGAACAAACTATCCTTTGCAACATGAATTCAAATCTCATTTACGTTATAAAAAAAAAGAAACCGATCGCACAAGGCGTTGAACTTTATGAATTTATGTACGAAGCAAAAATTAGGTATTTGATCAGAAAGAACAACTGTTAAACTTATTGTCCTCTTTGCTTAAATCATATTATAATAAAATAAAGTTGAAAAAATATAATAAAAATTCTTCTTTGACAATTTGGTGATTTGCTGAATTTGCTTGAGGTAAGGGGTTAGGGAGTATCTTAATATGTGAGCTGTTTTTATACTTTCATTCGATTTTTCCTTCTTTTTGATTGAATGTTTAATAATTTTTGTGCGTGTGTGTGGGCGCATTGTATGTATTTTCTTCGCTTTAATGTGTTGTTCGTGTTGATAAATAAAATTCTTTCCTATATCTATTCTATATATGCCATTAGTATTACAATTTTGAGATTAAGTCATAAACACACACATCAGAGCATGTTTTCATGATTAAAATTGAAGTTTTTAATTTAATAAGAGCGTTTGTGAAAGGTGTCACTCATTTTGCATATTTGTGTAGTATCAGTAGCTGGTTCTTTTCGTAAGGGCAAAAGTTTTTTATTCGATTTTTTTCTACGTTATATGTATGCAAAGGTGGGTTGATTTTCAATGAATTTATTATCGCATATGAAATCTATTATTTTCTTTATATAGCAGATTGTAAATCATGAAACAGGTGATTCGCTGGGTAATGATAAACAACCATTAACTGGATTCTCTTGGCGTGGAGGATCTGAATGTGATACAACCGGTATTCTTATGTGGTCAGATATATTTTGTGTAGATGCTCCGAAATCGCTATCATACTGTTCGATACACAGGGTACGTTCGATAGCTAGGCTTTTGTTTACCTCCTTCGGCTTGGGCTACAATGATGCTAAGAGAATTGATGAAATGTGATACATCTGCATCTGGCCAAACGATCTTAGAAGAAGCAGCTTTACAAAAAGCATTTGGTAAGGACGTCAAAGAGATAAAAAAAAAAGCTTGGGATATTATTGAAGCAGGTGGTGCTAGTGATGTAAAGCAAGCCAAACTCAAAGACGATGGAAAAGAAGGCAGTGTCGACAAAGCAGAAGTGTCTAATAAGATATAACTGTTGCGACTAATGGGAATAGTCATAGAATTTTATACGAAATAAAGCGGAGAAACTCAAGAAATTAATTAAAAATTAAATTCTGCATACATAACATATTTGTCGAATGAAAATAGCATAAAAACTGTAAAACTGTATAGGAATTGGAATAAGTGCATACACAACAATACAGGAATTGGAAAGCCATTTAATAGCTATCTTATGGTAGGTTGTGTGTGAAACGGGATTAGAAAATAAAGCGAAGATCGTTCACTCAACAAACTTCGTACGCTGCATGGATAGTTTTTACCAAAATATAACTAGACGAGGTTGTAAAGTCGCAATCATATTTTCAATGCACGAACGAACGATGAGCCCAAATCAACTCCGCTGTTCGAGCTGATGAAGAATATATATACTTTATGTGGTCTGCAATGAATATTTGTACGCGTTATGAGAATTTTACTTATACCCGCCGCGTCGCGGTGGTCATAAAAAACAAATATTTAAAAGTTAATATATACTCCGCAAGTGAACAACATAACATTGCAGGAGAAACAGAGTATTAGCTTGGATATAACACGACCTAAACCCATCGAACGTACTGAGCCGACCAAACAATAATTCAAAAGAAAACTGTTCTCTCCTTGTGTAATTGTATGCAGTTTTGAGTCTCTTTAAAAGATTCATTAAAAAATAAATAAAATAAAAAATTAATTATTTTTAAATTTAGTTAAAGTATATCTGTGCCTGCAATTGTCTAGAACAATTTTAAAGAGGTCATAATAACGTCCTTAACTAAAATACAGTTTTTAAATGAGAAAATTGAAAATCATGAATGAAAATGTTAATAAATTGAAAAGGCATTTGCATTTAATTGTTTATTGTGTTATTCATTGTATATTAGAAATGAAAAGCATTAGCATAGTGAAAGTATAGCTGTGTCTTATAACGATCTAAAACCACCCAAAAGTTTTGTATTAAAAAACGTTCCCCTAAACAAATTTTAAGGTCTGTCTGCTAGGCATATGCCTGCTGTAGCTCAATCTACAACTAATAAGTAAATAAAAAAGTTAGTGTACGTTTTTTTAAAATGAACTTTGATTTAATGCATAATGAAATTTAGAATTTTTTATCAATTTAGAAAAAATTCGATTATTCTATCTTCTTTGGTTGAAGATTTGGTTTTTGTTTGCCATTCGGAACTTAATTAAAATTATAGTTATGTCTTACTACTACACGTATCCCCTTTTTATACATTATTTGCTTACCAATTGCACGAAAATACTTATGTGCCTTTAAGTGTAAAAATACATGCGGCAAAACTCGTAATAACCCTAGCCGGCCTTTACACACTACACGAATAGTTTGCTACGTTATTTATTGAGAAAATATATATATAGATATTAGTAACAAATAAAACAAAACAAACACGTATTATTCGTTTCATGTGCATGTGTTATATTACTGTAGCCACTGTTATTCTACACTTAGCCTAGCATCCCTGTTTTTAGCTTATAATTAGCACTATCAGGCATTGCCAGGTAGGCACTAAAAGTTTGCTTCCGTTTTTTTTCTTCTGAATAACAATAATTGCAGTTGAAGATATCTCACGCGAACGGCGGAGGTGCTGCCAAATTTTTAAAATAATTCCAAATTAATGTTTTTCTTTAATGTTTAAATATACCCTTAACAACCTTCTCAAATATTATTATTTTGCTAACTGTCTTCCTATTTAAAAAAAGGGGGATTGAGGGCATTATCTTTTAAGCAGCGAAAATTGAAGCTGTGAGGTAAGTAACAAAGTTTCGCGTGTCAAGTTTTTTTCAACTTTATGAGTTCCAAGAATCTTACTTTCCTACTCCTCCTACTCCTTCTTGTTTTATTTTATCTTGAAGTTGTTTTCAGTGGTGTTCCTATTAACATTTCTAATCGTTACAAACGCAAGGGCAAATTAATATCTACTCAAGTTTGTAGAGTAAAAGTAAATGTCAAAAAAAAACGAACAGAAAATAAATGTAAGACATATTCGTATATTTTCTTGAAAAAGTTTCGGTGACATAATATTCTTAAAATGTTGAAAATCATGATTCAAAGAAAGTTCTTCGCGATTATCCCAAAAAAATGGTGTAAATTTGAGAAATTCTCATCGGAAGCGCGTTGTTCATCGCCAGGAAATAAAGGGGAAGGAGGAGGAGGAGGAAAAGGTGACGGTGGAGGAGTAGGAGATGGGGAACCAAAAAAGGAAAAAAACTCAAAAAATAAAATCACTGTAGTGGAGGGCGATGGAATAGGACCAGAAATTACAAAAGCGGTAAAAACTATTTTCGATGCTGCCAAAGTGCCTATAGAATGGGAACCAGTTTCTGTTGCCCCACAATTAGATGACAAAGGCAACATGATTATACCCCCGGAAGCGTTGGAATCGTTTAAAAGAAATAAAGTCGGCCTTAAGGGACCACTTATGACGCCGGTAGGCAAAGGTTTCCGTTCATTGAATATAACCTTACGCAAGGAATTTAATTTGTATGCGAATGTTAGGCCATGCAAAAATATTGAAGGTTGTCCGACTCCATATAAAGATGTCGATATAGTTACGGTACGAGAAAATACCGAAGGTGAATATTCTGGTATCGAACATGAAATTGTCGAAGGTGTAGTTCAATCAATTAAATTGATTACGAAAGAGGCCTCAATGCGAGTCTGCAAATATGCTTTTGAATATGCGAAGAAAAATCAACGCAAAAAAGTAACTGCTGTACATAAGGCCAATGTAATGCGCATGTCGGATGGTTTATTTTTAAATAGTGCCAAAGAAGTTGCTAAACAATATCCTGATATCCCGTTCGACGAAATGAATCTAGATACACTCTGCCTTAATATCGTACAGGATCCATCAGTGTACGATGTACTGGTTATGCCCAATTTATACGGTGACATTATTTCGGACACATGTTCCGGCTTAATAGGTGGTTTAGGCTTGACCAGCTCTGTCAATATGGGTGACGAGGTGGCAATTTTTGAAGCTGTTCATGGCACTGCTCCCGATATTGCCGGTAAAGATTTAGCAAATCCGACCGCTTTGCTCTTATCTGCCTTAATGATGCTAGAATATCTGGGTCTAAATGATGTTTCGAAAAAGATAAGTTCAGCTGTTTATGGTGTACTTAAGGAACGTAAGGTGCGAACCCAAGATTTAGGTGGAAAATCGAAATGTTCAGAATATACTAAAGAGATTTGTTCTAAACTTTAGACCGTTTAGTACATTATATTGTGCTGCTAACTAATATATGTTATTTAAAAATAAATAAATGAGATCAAATAAATCTTAATTATGATGATGTCAAGTGTAAAACACTTAAAGTCAAGCATATGTAGAATGAAACAAAAATGTTTCGTTCATTTCTTGCCTTCCTTTGAAATAATTAATTTTAATTTTTAATTTTTTATTTAAGAAGAAAGAAAGAAGGAAGGGGAAAAAATGAATAAATATAAATAAATAAATAAATAAATATAAATAGATAAATAATAATAAATAAATAATAATATAAATAAATAAATAAATAAATAAATAGATAGATAAATAAATAAATAAATAAATAGATATCCATGTACCAAGGAGTCTCATCCGGCACAATTACAAAAATTAAGAAAAATTAATATACATAATATAAGTACAACAGCAAGGTAGTGTTGGACAATTAATTTAATTTAAAAAGAAGGCTCTGACAGCTGTTTTAAACCTGTTCACATTAGTGATAGCCTTAATATATGGTGGCAACATATTCCATAGTCTGACCGCGTTAACAAAAAATAGCCGTGACGATTTCAAATACTTAAAGTCAGGAAGAATCAAATTCATTGTACGTCTTGACCGGACANATTTCAAATACTTAAAGTCAGGAAGAATCAAATTCATTGTACGTCTTGACCGGACAAACTGGATCTTTTCAGACAGATACCTCGGTAAACCAGATGAGATGAGCTTTCGCATCATGACCATATTTCTAATCTTGAGAAAACCAGGAAGATTGACATCAAGGATCTGTAGCGAAAGTTGCGATATCCTATCATATTTGCGTTTATTAAAAACGTATCTGGCACATTTATTGACGACAGACTGTAGCTTAGACTTTGAAGCTACATCCAGATCGCTATAAACATTAGCACCATATGAGATAAGAGGCACAATAAGACATTTAACTAGCCTCAGTTTAACAGGAGCTGGAACATAACAAGAGGACAGCCACAGCTTCCTCAATATATTATGAGCACGTATCGACACACGGTTTATGTGCCCTTCCGCACTTAAGCAGGAGTTAACCACAAAACCCAAATTGAGCACCTGACTGACCACTTCAATAGCCACATCACTTACTAGAACACTGGGTATAGAGGCAGGGTCAAAGGCATTAGCCGATATAAACATGGCTTTTGTTTTCTTAGCGTTAAGTCTGAGACAATTATCAGCGGATCAACGATGGATACGACACAAGTCGTCATTAACTCTTTGGACTAAGTCCTCAACCAGACCACGCGGACGTGACAAGTATAATTGGGCATCATCAGCATATAAATGAATGTTGCAATTCTGACAACATCTAACAAGATCATTAATGAAGATGCTGAACAATATAGGCCCCAAAATAGAGCCCTGTGGTACCCCGGAATTGATGCACCTAACCTCGGACAGACGTTGACCGATCTTCACACATTGATACCTGTTGACCAAGTAGGACTTGACCAACCTAATCGCCGTTGAATCGAAGCCAAAATATGATCGCAACTTTTGCAGCAGAAGATTGTGGTTCACTATGTCAAATGCTTTAGTGAAGTCAATTAAAACAAGGGTGGTTAAGTTACCCTTATCATATTCAGGGCGGATATCCTCAAGCACCTTGAACATGGCCGTATTGCAACTGTGACAAGGCTTATAAGCAGATTGGTTAGAAGACAGTAACTCCTTGGAACATAGATATAAGCTGATCTGATTAGTGACCAAACGCTCAAACACCTTAGACAAGGCAGGCAAGATGCTAATTGTGCGATAATCCCTTGGTGACATAGGCTTAACCGTTTTCGCAATAGGTATAACCATGGCTACCTTCCAACAGTCCGGAAAAGTGCATGTGGTGATAATATGATTGAGCACGTGTGTCAAAGAGAATATTACACTAGGAAGCACAAGTTTCAAGAACTTGATGCTAATCTCATCACAGCCAACAACATTAGATTTAATGCTGTAGACTGCCTTCAACACCTCATCAACGGATGATGACCTAAATTGAAACATGTCAGTGTAAGGGTAAAGAGATCCACTCATTTCAACAAGGGATCGATTAACAGTCTCCACACTAAATTGAAGGAAGAATGATGTACTTTGCTTGGGAGAAGTGGTGAAATTTTTAAAAAATATTCACATCATTCATTAAGCCTCAATTACCTCAATTTGTAATGGAAGACGTGGCTTTACTTTTGTCTGCAGTAGACTAAAAGTAGGTTCAGCAAAAGTTCAATATGTAATGGAGCAGAGGGGAAGATGAACAGGGAAAAAAGGCTTTTATGATTTTCTTATTGCAAAAAAAAAGGAAAAATTAAAAATTTAAAAAACAAGTAAGAAAATTATATTCGGATATTTTATACCCGTCACCTTTACCTTTAAAAAGGTGAGAAAACTAGATTTTTTTCTACTTGCATGAAACACAGCCAATCATGGAATGACATGGAAAACAGCCAGAAAACAGACGTGCTTTCAGCTTATTCTGTACGCGTGGCAATTGATCGATTTGGCCCATTTTCAATAGCAACGTGTATGAAAGAACTTCCAATGTTTCGGTCAAATTTGAAGCCGATGTCTTCAGTTTTGCCTCTAGGAACATGCTCACCACAGACATTAGATAGTTAAGTAACCAGACAGATGGACAGACGTACCGAAGGATACGTCTAGGTAGATTCCGAATTATATACATTTTATGAGGTTTCGGAAGCATTCTTTTTAATCTTACAATCATTTCCGCAAAAAAGTTTCATTTCAATATTCTATTATATTATATATATGCACGTGGTCGCAATATTTTTGGAAATTTTTATAAATCTATCTGCCATGGTTTATAAGTAATAAACAAAAAATCCGATTTTTTTTGCTACCGAAGACAGAGGCTACGCTGTATTGTGGGCCCATTTTCAATTCCAATCTGCGTGCAAGAACTTTCAATGCCAAAATGATGCCAAATTTGAAGCCAATATATTATTTTTTGCGGCCAGGTGAGTGTGTACCATAGATATTACACAAACTGACAGACGAAAAGACGGACATGCTTAAATCGAGACCAAGAATATATATACTTTGTGGGGTCTCCGAAGTTTCCTTCTGGTAGTTACAAACCAAGTGAGAAAATGAAATATATCCTTCACCTTCGGTGGTGGGTATAAAAAGAAAACAATGGATGCTTGGTTTATTCTTCCCATTTTTTTAGAATACGTGCGGAGAATTCTTTTTGTGTGTCTTTTGCAGTTTGTAAGTAATGAGTAAAAAAAGCCAAAAAGTAGAAATTCTCTCAGTTTACGTTGGATTGTAGGTCTGTCCTTTGATTGATTTGGGGCTTGGGGCTGTTTTCAATACTGATCGGTGTGCAAGAATTTCTAGTGCTTTCGCTAGATTTGAATCCAACATCATTATTTTAGATAAAAAAAAACGTTTACCGCAGACGGACAGAGAGACATGCTTAAATCGATTCAATCTTGGATCAAGTCGATGAAGAATACGATGAAGAATATGTGCTTTATGGGGTCTCTGCAGCTTATATAGTGAATGGATTTTCATCTTTCCTAGTTTTTATAATAATTTCGAAGAATTTTGTTTATTTTTGATTGTATCAGTGGATCAATAATGTTCATTTAATGAATATTTAAATAACTCCGCTTTAAATTGTAGTTATAGCTTTCTGAGTATTTAAAGCGTGGTTGTGAAGGCATCATCTTTTTTTCAAAATTAATATTTTGCCATCAATTAAGCATATTTACGATTAAGTTTACGATAAGTTATACCCCGTGAATGGATGATAGGCCTTAACGATTCTCTTCAAAGAATTGTATTCGAGAACAATGCGACAAACAGCACCGACTTATAGAGGGCAAAAGAAATCGTTTTTAAAAATGTTGACGTATTTTTGACATATTACTATGAATCCTTCATGCTTATCATCTACTATTTCTTATATTAGAGCTTTAATGTTTCATATCATAAGTGCAAAGAGAACGACAGAACAGTTAATTATTTTTGTAACAGAGCGAGATTCATATTTGAATAGGCAAAGAATTAATGTATTTTTAATTTTGTTATAAATTTACTTAAACGAAAACGAAAAAAATGCAAGAATGTCAAGAACATTCTTATGGGATATTTGTGCATGTGTGTTGTATGTTTCGCTCTGTCGTAGACAGAAGAATAAAATGAATAAACTCCCTCAACCTTCTTTACGGAAATGGGTAAACAAATAAAGTCGGTCAGTAGAACCGAATTTTTAGAGTTCATTTCCATGCAATTTATTTGCTCAATTTCATTCATTCATACATTATCTCTTCTTTTAAGGGCAACGTTAACATTCATAGTTTTCGGCTGCACAGTGAGTGCAACCAGCAGCATTTCATTCAACAACATTCACTATAAAATTTTACATATGTATGCATAAAAGTAAATAAAAGTAAAAAAAAAAATTATGCTATCGTTGTATGCCGCCTATATGTTTGCGTGTGTGTTTGTTTATGTGCGTAAGAATATTTTTTTGTGTTTATCCGCTTTTCCAGTTGTGAGATAAAACAAACATATATACGTAGAGAATTTTCACAAGTATTTTGAGTCCTTTTTGATGCGCTCTCCTTATATCGCTCTCTCTCTCGCTCTCTCTCTCGCTCGCTTCGCTAGCATCTTAAATTCGGAAAAACGCCTTAATCAGTTCCCAACGAGATATCAAGCCAAACACACTTGAGCTACATGTGCGTTGGTGTAAATAAAAAACTGTTTATTATACAAAAAGCCTTTTTAGTAAAATTCCTACTTACAATCAACAATAAAAAAACCAAAAAAAAAGAACATTTAAAGCGGGTTTGAGTGTGCATCTATATCTATATTCTACTAATAATCTAATAACTTCGTTAATATTAAAAAGAGCAAAAACATTTAAAAAAAATCAACCGATAATAATTATGTCAAACTATTGCGTTTAATCGTATTCCAAGCAATCAAATCATGTTACTGTATAGCTGTGCAGAGGCATATTATTATTATACATGTTATCTCCTTGCAATGTTCCCAGTGAAAATGATAGAAAATCAATTATGCATGTGGATACATGTATGCTTATAAGGCTGAATGATCAAAAGGATACAAAAAGCAAAAACAAAAAAACAAACGCTTTCTTTTTGAAAACAAACAAAAAAACAAAATCATTTCACAAAAAAATGTTTCTGTTCTGAAAAGCCTCATATGTAAATATTATTAACATACAAACGCTGCTTATTTTTCTTTGAAGATAATCTCAACTGCTGCTTGTATACATAACGTTGTATGATGGCAGTGTAGTGTAGTGTGTATGTATGCAGATTTATGAAATCGAGTTAAGTGTATAGCGTAAAAAGTGAGAACGAAACAAAAAAAATCTCTCTCAAATGCTTAACACAAATGTGCACAGCATCCACTGCTAACGGCTACGGGCTAGGACTTATAGAAAACTAAAATGTACATTAAGACTGTAAAGCATACTTTAGGGAGCGGCAGTGCATACGAGGCGTGTAGTTAATTCATACTACGGTATTGCGTGTGTTTGCTAGGAGAGGAAGTGCGAGAGAGAGAGAGAGAAAGAAAGAAAGAGGGAGAGTGTTCTTCCAGCGCTCTCGATTTGATTAACACAAAACGAATTAGTGCGAGTCGTTTCCTTCCTTTTTCTATCTCTGCACATAGAGTACATGCATCGACAACGTAATGAGAATGTGCAGCGGATTCTATTCATTAATCATTTAGCTGGTGTTTAGATGTGTCGTTATGTGTGGTCATAATGTTGGATGATGTTATGATTATTGTTCTATACTCTAAGTTTATATTCGTGTTCATGTGAGTGTATCTTGTACGTATATTGCATACATATGCACATGAAATAATCAAGTAACAAAACAACGTTATCACCTGGTTATCGGTTATCAGGGTAAGTCACTAAAATAAAAAAAAAATAAAAAATAACAAAACGAAAAGCTAGTAAATCTTTGTAATACGTGTATATGTGTTGGTAGATTAAATAAGTTAAAAGTTATATTTCACTTAATCCTAAAGTATTTTTTGGTTTAGAGTGTATTAAGTTTCCGAAAGACTTAAGATAGATCCAGTATTTATTTTATCATTTTTGATTATATCGATCGATGCAAATGAATTTTATGGTTCGTTTTAATCCTGTTTGTCCGGCTGTTTTCTGATGTCAGTCCATGTATTTTTGTGTTCAACCTGCAGTTTGCAAATTTTCGAAATGTTTTGATGATGTCTAATACACTGAATATCCGTTTTTCCCCATGGAAGTGTTCTCTCTATTGAAGATAGATTTGATTGGATTGGAATGCTTTTTCAAACACTCGCACTATAATTATCTAAAAAAGAATTAAAAAAAAATAAAAATAAAAATATAATTCTATATATTTCTCGACGCAAATCAGGAAAAAGTTTTTTCTTAACACACGAAACGAATATTGCAAAATTTGGACACGTTTCTGCACTCCATTCCACATAAACCTTCCTACAAGAACTAAATGTTTGTCTGCCAATAAGGTCTAACTCTTAGTATTTTATGATGGAAAATGGTATAAAATAATAATTAACTGTCGTAAGTTTAGACTATACATTCTCCACTTGTAAGGGTTCTCATGAAAGGGTAGACTTTATTGAGGGGGTTTTTATAATTTCATGAAGAAAACAGGTGAAGATTAAAAGGATCTTCGATGAACAAAGTAATTTTTTTAAATTTGAGCCATATCAATTCTCTCTCTCTCTCTCTCCCCCTCTCTCCCTCCTTCCCATGGGCTACCTCTCTTCCCCAAATAAAGACTTCGTTCAAAAGTTTGCCTTTAAATGAAAACAAAATAAAATTTTTCTTATTTTATCAAGAAAAAGCGGTGTAGGGTATTTAAAGGTCGCTTTTACTTGAATATAACGTTTTAATTCTTATTTTCCTAATAATGTACATCCCCCAATTTAAAAAATGTACATCTTTACATTCCTTCCGCAATTTCGAATTACAGTTCGGATTAAATTTTTAATTACTTTTGGGAAAAAATAAGAAAAACAAAAAAGCATTAACTCTACAATTAGAATAATAAAGCACATTTATGATGAAATTTGCGCAGCTAGAATATACATTCATATGTTAAAGAGTTTTTTATATGTTAATGTGTGTAATCAAATATTTCTGAAATATTATTTCCTTTTCAAAGTTTATTTTTAAAGCTTGAAAGTTGAAACGAGTAAAATTGACAATAATTAAGACTAGAGTTTACTAATTAAGTTTCGTTTATCTCCTCATCTTCCTTTCGTCTACTGCGAGCACACACTTAGTGTTGTTTAATAAAGTTTATATCAAAAATAAGTTTTTGTAAATTTTTAAGAGAAATCGTTACTAGTTTCACATCGCATTGGATAATATGGCGGTTTCTTCATTTAACCAAAAAGAAAATTCGCTATTAAGAAAGAGAAGTGAGAGAAGTTTTCGGAGAGGCGCTAGTCTTGATATTAAGAAATAAAATTGTAATAATCTTACAAGACTTAGTTCCGTGTAAAAAGGTTCCTTCCTTTGGAACCTCTTTTATGAGAGACGGAAAGAGTTTGGCAACCTGAACAACATAAATGTAGTGAATATAATTTTCTTGCCAAAGAACTTATGGTTCTTCAACTATTTTCCTTATAAAGGTTTAAAAATTAGGCTTTATTGCCATATTCCAGGTATGGGAATATGAAACAAGAATTTTTTTGTATGAATATTATAAAAAGTATTAACCGTCGCTAGCTAAACATATTTTCCACCTTTCTGGCAAACTTTGCGTGCCATGTCCAAAAAGCCTTTCGCTCTTTTGAGGAAAACCGGTCATCGATCTATTTTTTCAGATTTTCTTGCGAACGAAGACGATGCTCTGCAAGTGTGTGACCCATCGATGCAGAGAAATTGTAATTGGAACTATTCGGGTCTCTGGTGAGTGCGAAGTTGAGTGCTTCTAAGTGTAATATAAAAAAATTATGTTTTTGGGTATTTTAGTCGTTGTGTAAATGCGAGCGAATGCGAATATCGAAATCGATTAATTACTGTTTGATATTAATCGTTTCAATAGGCTTTCATAGCTGGTAACAGATTAATCCTTTTTGGTGCCACCGTACATAGAAACATCATTCTCTGTTTGTCAAAGCGGTTCGATTTTACGGTCGATCTGAATGGTACGCCTGGGTCTACCCTTGAATTTGTAGACCTGGGATTCTTAAAATAACTCCTTTATTCGTCTTCAGCAAAAGGACTTATTTTTACATGTTTCGAGCAAACGAAACTCTCGACGAATGGCTTTTATTTGGCACAAAACTCATTCTGTTCCTTGCTACAGAAAACAAATTTGAATTGAGATAAGACTTTGTATTAAGACTGTTACTTGATCTCCAAGCTATAAAAAAACACAATTTTAGGGAATGTCAGTCCTCTACATGCCATGTTACCCAGCTGTTTTTCTAATCCGCATTTCACACTTACGAATCTTTACACAGTGTAGCCTTTGGTAAATAGACCGACTTGGTCCAAATTTGGTTCAATTGTATGTCGAACTACTTTTATGGATCAATTTTCATTGTAAAATGTTAAAGATTACGCCTTTTTATCATATAAAGCATTACTTTTTATGAAAATCTTTATATGGATTGGATTCCAAAATAATGATCCATGTGGTCGCAATTTAATTTAGCTAATTTTTATGTCAAATGGTTATCTTGAACCAGTTTTCATTATTAAATATTAAAAATACCTTTTTGTGATCTGAAGTCTTGCTGTTCGCAAGATCAGTAATATGAAAGGTGTTTCAAATAATCGGACCATCCGATCAAAATTTTTTAAACCAATTACGATTTTTATCGAAAATATTCGGAAGCTACAATTTTTGCAAAATACAGCGTTAAAGTGGAAAGTGATCGTGCAAACAATCGGATTCAATTCCTTTTTCAGTAAAGATTGTTCTCTCTCTCGGGGCAATACACGTCCGTGTATCTAATTTCGTGAAAATATCTAAAAAATGTTCACTTAGAACTAGAATACAAAAAGTACATGGGCAGACATAATACAGACAGAAAGAGGGGCAAGTTTTAAAGCATTAAGAAAATGATTTCTAATTGATCGGTATAATGCACTTTAGATCTATCTTAAGCCTTTCTGAGAGTTACATACCTCCACGCGCGGTTAATTTACATATATGTTACATACATCCGCACAAACTTAATGCACTCTATATAGCAAGTGGTGTAGGATACATGATTTAACTAGAAGCTTTTTGTTGATACATATAACTCGAGTATAATGAAAACAATGTTTTGTAGCAGTTTTTAAAATTAAATGTTTACGGTTTTGCTAGCAAATCAGCAAAAACTTAACCTCAAGCTGATTGCGTGTACTCGTAGATTCGTGCAAAAACTGCGAAATAATTTTGAAAAAGACGAAGTTTTCTTTGTAAAAGTTTTTAGTAAAAATGATTTAAATCAACCGCTTCGCAGTCCGATGCTAAACTTTCTTTTCTTTGTTTTTATTTCTTCAATATTTTTTTTGTGTTTTGCAGTAACTTAGCATTTACTGTCACACATCGAATGTAGAAAAAGTTTTTTGTGATTTTCATTTTCATTGCGAACAATATGCACCTGCTATGTGAACGGCGGATTATGGCAAAAGTCGAAACAATAACTTGTTGTTCTAGATTATATTCTTCTACGTTACTACAGATTCTCACTGGACATTATTAAGGGATGTCGCTAGATGAGTTTTCGAAGGGTAAAGAAAAAAACATATTTTCTCTAATATAATAAACAATTATTTTATTTATTTTATATCTATTATTATACTTATATAATATAATAATACAACTATTTTATTAGAACTTTTCTGGCTATAAGAGGGCAACATTTAAGCAAAATTTTACTAAAATTCATTTAAAAATTTTGATGATTCAACCATTGAGAAATGGATCTCGAGTTTTGGCCTTTGAAACAAAAATATCCTCACTGTGGACAGGATAACTCGAAAGATTCTTGTCTGAAATCAAAAAAAAAAAATTATTTTTTTTAGTAGTTAGATATAATTAGTGATTGAAGCAAGCATTTAAAAAAAGTACTAATCTTAATTTGGATTTTTGTCGGAGTTGCAAGCAAAAGAGTATAATTTTCGGTAAAATCTACACCATGCAGACTTTATAAAATAAATGTAATAATCAAATCACTATTCTATCCTAATTAGAAAAAGCGCACGAAATTTCGTTTTATATTTCTTAACTCTTTGATACTTTGAATTTTCAAAAATATGTGGGAAAAATTCATTATTACCTGAAAGAAATTTTTTCCTTGAAATTTCGAGCTTTTCCCACAAGTGCTACAGAAATACAATATTTTTTTGTAATAAATAAATAGGTCTATAACATATTTCAAAACTTTAAACGCGTTGTTCTCGAAAGTTTACTGACGGATTACAAGACCTACTATTTAAGTTAATCTCAACACCTTTTATTAATGAAAATTTGCCATTTTTTAGTCGAAAATAGAGATTTTTCACTTAAAACAAAAATCGTTATTTCTCAAATCGCTTACATTTCCCTATAGCTACGGATATGAGAATTGAATGAACTTTCTTTTTAGATTCAAATTTGCTCTACTTACGCTAGGTATGTGTCCCGTAGAGAGATCCGAAAAATGAAAAAAGCTCGCGAGAATGGCTCCGAAGCTACCGAATTTTGTTTTAAAAACTTTTCACAAATAATTTATTTTTAATATTTTAATGTACACTTCGTAAGATTCTCGAAGACTGATACTCTATTATTTTCGTTTCCATTTGCAGAACTTAGTTTGCAACTTAAAAATGCAAAACAAGCTTTAAAAAAAGACGTGTTAGAAAATTTTTCATCCCTAGATGAGTCGTCTCTTTTTTAGAAGACTGCGATCTTTGCGGCTTTGCGTTATAAGATCTTAGAAATTTTTCACCGAAAACTTTTCAAAACACATCATTACATTGATTTATTTTATTAAAAATAATTAATTTTTCTTTCATCTCATTAACTATTTTTTTCCCCCCAATTTTATTGAAATAATTAAATTTATATTTTTATTAAATTTTCAGTTAAGAACATACGGTGCGTCTTAGAAATATAAATATAATAATAATAACAAGAAATTAATTATGAAAATAATTCATCTCACTAGCGAAATCAATGAAGGTCTCTACCTTTTAGCTGCGTTAGCTAAGGGAACTTGTTTTTAATAAAAGTTCTCGGAAACTTTTACAATCTTGCAATTAGCATCCGAGTTTAAAAAAAATGCTTTTATGGTTTTCTTAAGTAATTTTTTTTTAAAGTTTAGTCTTCAATTCTATTAAGAATAGATTTTCAAGGTTTTTCTTCTTCTTCTTCTTCTTTTTCCTTTTTTTGTTTCTTTTTTTTTTTTTTTTAATTAACGAAAAGATGCACATGAGAAACTTATTTAAAACTAACAAAGTTAAAAGTGACGTACTCTCGAATGTACTTTCGGTTTCTATTGTTCAGTTCAGCTTGTTGTAGAGAAAGAAGTATAGAATCCTCCTCATGTATACATATCATCGAAGTTAAATTCGCCAATGTCGGCATATTTGTATATAAACGTGCATATATCTATATACTTATTCATTATTTGCTTACCAATAGCACAAAAATAGTTATGCGCCTTTATGTATACAAATGTATACGTTCGTGTTTGTATAGTGTTCTACGTGTTGGTCCATGAATGCGGATCACATACATGTCAGTTGTCAAAATATCGGAAATGTTTTCAAAATAACATCTGTACACAAACACACGCAAACGCACATGCATACATACATGCATACATACATACACATACATATATACATACACCTACATACGTACACTGGGTGTGAAAGTTTTTTTTATATTTTCCTATACTCTACTGATTCCTTTCAATATGAATTTTAAATAAGCATCTGTCCCAACGTACAAACAATAAGCATAAAAAGTTCATAAACATTGATTTCTATTCAACGATGATAAACCATCCATTGCATTGAGCGAAACATATAAACGAATATATAAACACAGATTTAAACCACTAGAATATGTAGAATATTTTCTGTGACAATAAATATTTTAGTTTAGTTTAGTTTAGAAACATTTGTTTCTTTTTTTTGCTTGTTTTCTATTGGTTTTTATGATTTATCTCAAGGCGCGCGGATATTTCGTACATAATTACGAATTATAAATGATGAATAGGGTTTGATATAACTGACATTGCTTGCAAATAGGAGGCTACTAAGCAGCTGGGAAGCTGGGAACTTGTGTCGACTGCGGCGTTTTCTGCAGTTCCGCCCGTCCATCTCTTTGTAGCAAGAGCAACTCAGCAACTCATCTTTGATTACGGCTGAGAACTTATGTCGTTTGTGGCGTCTTCTACCGACTTACCCGTCTGTCTGTTCGTAGCAAAAGCAGCTCAGCAAATGAAGTTTGATTAGGGCTGGGTATTATCTCGATCGCAGTATTTTCTACGGACTAAACCGTCCGTCTGTTCGCGGCAATGGTAACCCAGGTAGTGATCCTTAGCTCGGGCTGGGAATTTATCTCGACTGCGTCGCATTCTTCCGACCTGTCTTCTTCTGATTACCGCTGATTAAGACCGATGTAGGCATATGTATCAGAACAGTGGTTCACAAAGTTTGAAGTTATGCCAAAATGGTTCGATTTCACCTTGAAACAACGAAGTTACTACCGCGAAACCATCGGCAAGCTGCCCGATAAAATACCGAAGACAACAGATAGTGATGGTGTACATTTTGATTATTAAGCTTTAATAAGATTTTATAAATTAAATTTCAATTTTACCAAAAAGTGTAGAAAGTTACGCCTCATATATTTAAAATTTATTTTTAACACAGAAAAACAAGATGAAATTCGTTTATATATGATTTTCTTTTTTATCAACTGCTGCAATGTCTGGTCTATTGTGAATTATTAATTCTTCAGTTAAGATCGTTCTATCGTAATATATTGTAACCATTCCGCACTCTCTCATCTCTCTCAAACATCTTCTTGAACGTTATACTTTTCTAAAGGAGTTAAACGAATTATTTTTCCAACAAAATCTTGTCCGTGTTTTTGTATGCTCTACTCGCGAATTTCGAACATCCTGATATAAAATGGCTGAGAGTATCTGCTTTACGGCATCAAGCATATTACTACCCCTATCACTACTTACTACAAAGTCATTTAGACGAGCGCTTCGGCATTCGTATTTGCATTTATCATCTTTCGTCATAGAATCTTTCAATATATATATATTTATAACTTCCAGTGCATATATTACACGATCTCGTACACCGATCATGAAACCTTCATGAACTGCCTGGGAATAAAATGCCATTAATTAACTATTGGTTTGAAGCTTCGTTGTCAACATGGTTTTGATCTGTGGATGTTTTCCATGTAATGCTTTAGTCAACCAATGATTTATATTTTGGTCGTTGCTTATTTGCTTATTGTTCATAGGCTTAGCATATGATTTTGTGTATATTGGAACGGCCGCGTCTGCATAGAGAATACTCTCTAAACATCGTTCCTCTAAATGTTTCAAAAGATTATTCGTGTCTAATATTACTATTATTATTATTGTTGTTGTATATTATGACCAGCTATTTGTCTTAGTTTTTGGCTAGTTTTCAGAAGTTTGGAGTAAGTTGAGTTCATTGCCAGAAATACTTGAAAGCGCTGTTTAGTTCTAAGGAAACTACTACTGACGAATGATGAAAAATAAAGGCTTCAATACAATTTCAGTGTTGGTCAGGGGAACTATTTATAGGTTGGCTGTAGTGTCGTCTTCTCAGATGCTTTAATCCAAATGATCTATCACTAAGGAATGTTACCAACAATAACTAATGCAACATGTAAACTGATTTTTCAGCCTAACAATGTTCGAACTTATTCTTCCTCTTCAAAATCGCAGAAGTGGAATACTGTGGCGCGATTCCCGAAAAAATTCTGCCCTCTACATAGCTCTAAAAGATCAGATTCTTACTCTCAAAAAAATTAGGGAAAATGTGTAGCTAGCGATCGACAATGATTGAAAAGAGAAAAGTCTTATAATAATAAGTTTTCTTTTATTTTAAAAAAAGATCGGTCTTGTTTCTATAGCCGATGTCGCCTAAATGTACGACAAAATAATTTGTTTGCAATTTGTAAAAACAACAACTCATTCCTTTAAATATATATAGAATTTTTTCCAGGAGTTAAAGTTCGAATGTAAAAATGAGCTCTAGTTGAACTAGCAGACACGATCATATATATATCGTATCATATCGTATCTCATCAAGCATCTATAATAATAATAATAATATAAGTTAATAAGGTAAATGAAGGTAAAATCAAAGACAGTATCTTTGATTTGACGTAAGATATATATACGATACGATTTCCGTTTTTTTAAATATATATTAGTGTTAATAACATCAATTTTTTTTTAGAGATGAATTTACATTTCCAAAATACAAGAGTGAGAAGATTTAATTGGAAAACGCATACAATCAAAATGACGGCATTCATGAGTCCAGCATTAACTGCCCATGGTCCACCTAGCATTTTAGAACCGCTCGCTCCATCGTTTAGGACCACAACAACAACAAGTACAACTACTACGACTACGACAACTACTACGACAACTACGACAACAACATTAGCACCCGATATAATTGCATCCGAATTATGGGATAATTTAACGACAGTGATTGTATTCGAAAATGGGACAATGACGAATCAAACAAATGTCACAAATATTTTGGAGGCACCTGGGCCACGCTATTCGCTGTCGACGATGATACTAATGAGTGTGATAGCCGGCGTTTTAAGTTTATTGACAGTGGTCGGAAATGTTTTGGTGATGATATCGTTTAAAATAGACAAACAATTGCAAACAATTAGTAATTATTTCTTGTTTTCGTTGGCGATAGCTGATTTCGCTATTGGGTTGATATCGATGCCACTGTTTGCAGTATCCACCATTCTTGGGTATTGGCCATTGGGACCACACATTTGTGATACTTGGCTCGCATTGGATTATTTAGCTTCAAATGCTTCGGTGTTAAATCTACTCATTATCAGCTTTGACCGATATTTTAGTGTTACACGACCGCTTACGTATCGTGCGAAACGTACGACTAATCGTGCAGCGATGATGATTGCCGCCGCTTGGGGTATTAGTTTAATTCTATGGCCGCCATGGATATATAGTTGGCCTTATATAGAAGGTAAACGTACAGTACCGCAAGACGAGTGTTACATTCAGTTTATTGAAACGAATCAATATATAACCTTCTTAACGGCACTGGCAGCGTTCTACACGCCAGTTACGATTATGTGCTTTTTATATTATCGCATTTGGAAGGAAACAAAGAAAAGACAAAAGGATTTACCCAATTTACAGGCCGGTAAAAAAGATTCATCAAAACGTTCGAATTCTAGGTAATTTCTGTAATTATCGTAAAAAAAGAGATTTTCGATTACGAAAAAAAAAAAAATTATTTATCACTTTTCTTCTACTTTGTTCTTCCGTTTTTAGCGACGAAAACACTGTCGTTAATCATACCGGCATGCTTTCAATATCTCATCTGGGTGCTGCCAATAATGATCACGATGCTTGGCGGCGTCCACGATCAGAATCGTCAGCTGATGCGGAAAGCGTTTACGTGACTAATATGGTGCTCGATCCAAGTTATCAAGGTTTACATTCTAGAAAATCCAGCGTAAGTTAAAACAGACAGCTTTGGTATTATTCCCTAACAAATGTCTGTGCGTCTGTTTAGATAAAAAGCATCAATAACGTGAAACAAACATATCCATGTCTTAGCAGTATTAAGGAATGGTGCATTGCGTGGTGGCATTCGGGCCGTGAGGACTCTGATGATTATCACTACGAACAAGAGGAGCCATCGGATATGGGGTAATAAAGCTTTTTTTTAAAGTTCAAATGCGTTCAAATGAATGGAATTCAACCTATTTCTATTTTTTGTGGGTAAAAAGTTTAGGAAAAATAGTCATGTGAGTGTTATGTGTATAATTTCATACGCGAATTTAATTCTTTTTTTGAGATGCTGTCAAAAACAAAACAAGGTTAGACGCTGGCCAGTGCGAAAACAGGTGAAATCAAAATAGGAAGATTTCGCAAATTCTTTTCTGATACGCGAGAGATGATCTTTTTATGGGAATTCTGAAACAAAACTCCACGAAAATTCCACAGTCCAACTGTTTGAAAAAGTTTGGAGTACAAAAGAAAAGCGTTATTCTTTCGTTACTTTAATCAACCCATTGTAAAATTGCTCAAAGAAATTCGTTGCTCTTAAAAGCTACTTGCACGAGAGACAAGTGCGTTAAGTGAACTTAAAACGGCGACTCTGTCATTCACGCGGGCACTAATGTTCGATAAAGATGAACGGTTCTATATAATAATATAGAATCGTTTACTGACGTGAACATGACCTATATTTGTAAGGTTCGTGTCTTTGTTAATAATCAGAACTTCCTGTCTTTCCTTTCTTCGCCTTTCTATAGGTTTTTCCTCGCTCGTCGCATATCCAACGACACACAAAACCCAACTTGTCCTTTCTTAATTGCAATACCCGCCTTTCGGATAACTTACTAGTAGCGGTCTCTTCCACTGTTCTATTTGTTTTTGCCCTTTCAAAACGAATGTACACAAATACTACTACTTCCTTCTTTCTTCCTTACCTACTGAATAATGTTCCCTTACTACCATCGAGATAAAATATATATACAATTGAAAAAACGACTAAGTCTTATATAAAAAAAAGACGAGGTCTTGTATTACGACCAAAAAACGATGTTCTTATTACTGGCTATTATGTAATGTGTGTGCATGTCTGCTTGGGTATGTGCTATTTCTGAAAGAGCCCAGTGTGCACAAATTGCATTATAAAAAATATCACACAGAAATAAAACCATCATCACCCAAAAACCCTCCTCCAACCTCACACATACGTGAAACACTAAATTAATTATAAAAATAATTTAGATAAATAAGTACACTGCAGATGGTATATATGTGGCGGTTTCGAGTGATGATGGACTCTCAGCATCATACAATGAAATTAGATTTTTTTGATAACTTTTCACATCGTTTAAAATTTGAAATATATTTAATTCCTTGAATCTTATTGTACTATATATATAAATAGGTATAATATATGCATATAAATATATAAATATATATGTACGTATATAAATGTATATGTATGTATATATATGTTATATAGAATATAACACACTGCATGGTAAATAATAACAAAAAACGTTTGTTTTGTGTGCTTGGTTTCCGCCAATCGTTAAATATATCTTAGCGAAGACGCGATCCAATGCAAATATAGCTCGGCTTTTAGCAACGACACGAATATCGTTTTTGCACGGTAGACTAATTTCGCGCGAAAAATCTTTTTCATCTTTCATTTTCATTTCTTTTCCTTGTTGTTATTGAAGTTTGCAAAGTTACTTCCAGGTTTCATGAACCTTTCAACTCTTTTCAACATACGCTTAGTCGTAACATATTATATGTCGAGTTTAGCAACTTACTCAGCGCTTTTTCTTAAAATTCGTTTTCGCGTAATTGCGACTTTATTCTCGTCGTTATCTTGCCGATAACTAAAATATCCTAAACAATTCTACATCTCGTGCCGTTAAAATTCAAAGATGTAGGAAACAAAAAATATTGTCCTTGTACGCAAGAGCATTATTCACAAACTAAATAGTAACACGATAGTAACTGATTGATATATAATCTGAACGGGACGACCTCACACAGCTTATGGCGAGAGGAGCCTTACTTCGGCCACAGCTGTGTGATTATTGTTTTTAATACAAACAACACCAAAAGATTTCAAATGCTTAGCATGAAAATCTGAAATCGTTTCACTCGTTCTCATCTGTTTCCTGTTTGGGTTTTTCAATAGAAAAAGAAGAAACATAGAAATAGCTACATATGACTGATTGGTTGGTAAGCACGAGGATATCTATGTGAATCGTAGTAATAATTTCCCACTAATTTCTCTCGGCGGTCTTCCTTCCTGGAATTATAAAAATCGGACAGAAGATTAAAACCGCATGTATATCAAATTTAAGATAGAAGTGAGACGAGACTGCATGCAAGCATTCTTGCAATAAGCACAAAGTGAGACAGGTTTGGATTTGAATCAAGATGTGCCATTGGTCAACTAAAGCTTTTTCTTAAATTTACTTTTAAGTTTTGAATACCAATCTTTGAAATGTCGTAGAATTCTCACACCATATTTTTCCGCAGGTGTACGTCGAACAATATAATGCGTGATACTTATTCGCTTGGAGGCAGCGTTAGTGGTGTTCGCCCACCGAGCATATTACTACCCGATATATCACCAACACCACTTAGACCACCGCTAACATCGGCATCTCAAATGCAAGATATAACATCATCGGTATCGGGGCCAAGAGAAACGCGTTCATTGCCGAGCAATAATAAAATTGCTACACGATCTATTAGTCAAGAGTCGGTTTACACGATTCTCATACGACTACCACCAGATGGAGCCAGTGCTGGTAACGGTGTCGAAGCAGCACCTTCGATCAGAATGATACACGAAGATACATCATTAGCCACTGTTGCTGCCGGTTCCAACACTTCTAATATATTACCTAGAAGACCATTACCATCGCGTGAATCCGAATACAGTTTACCGATTGGCCGACGTATGTCACATGCTCCGCCTGATGTTCGTATTCCTTTGAATGCGAAAATAATACCGAAGCAAATGGGAAAAGCCGCTCAAATAACGGGCAAAAATATCGCTAAAAAGAAAAAGAAATCACAAGAGAAACGTCAAGAATCGAAAGCGGCCAAAACATTATCTGCAATTTTATTAAGTTTCATTATCACATGGACACCGTACAACATATTAGTATTAATAAAACCGTTAACCACCTGTTCCGATTGTATACCCAGTGAGCTGTGGGAGTTTTTCTATGCGCTTTGTTACATCAATTCAACAATTAATCCCGTTTGTTATGCCCTCTGTAACGCCACCTTTCGTCGTACTTATATACGTATTCTAACCTGTAAATGGCATTCACGCAATCGTGAAGGAATGACCAGAGGTGTATACAACTGAGTTCTTATGTGCTTTTTAGAGGTTTCGTATGATGTGCACTTTCTTTATTGTTATCATATATAGTTTTATTCAAGTGTATGCAACTTATTACGAATGTACAAATATGAGTGTGATCAGTGCATCAAACATGAGGGCATTCATTTATCCGTAAAACTCTTTCACTCCCTTTCTTTCTCTCTCGTTAACTTTTGGCAAATTTAAGAAGAGGTGAAGAAGAAATGTTTTTGCATCTGTTAGTTGAACACCTTTCGGACAAAATATTCCCCTTTTATGATGCATCAAGGAAATCGGATAAAAATTTCAATTCCTTGAAACTCGAAGTAAGAAAGATGTTCATTTCTATGAAAGAAGTGGATTTCGCGAGCATTAAAAAAAAGTTTGAAGGCTTAAAGCAAGCCCTGAGTATTTTCAGATATTCTTCGGTTCTGGTACAGGATATCTTAAGTTTCCGCGGATGTGTCTATAAAGCAAAAAAGAACTTACTAGAGACTTACTTTCTATATTTTTTACATTAATTTAAGTTTGTTTGTCTATCTGTCCATGGATTTGTATTCAGTCTGCACGCCGTAAGTTCTGACATGTTTTGGCAAAATCTCTTACGTTGACGTGTTTTGGCGGAAGGATGAAAATTATTAAAAATTAATTTTATCGAGCCATTTTTACAATCATTCCCCATAAACTTTTTTAAAAAAATTGTTTTATGAAAAAATTTTAAATTTTCAAAATTTCTCGATAAAAATCCTAAAGTAATAGTATTTGAACATTTTAAAAAGTTGTGTGTGTATGTTTGAACCGCACCTCCACATTCTTTTTTCGGTCCCGCTCCATACGGAAAAGTACCCACAAAAAGCAAGCCTTTACATGGCGAAATCGTCTAATTTTCGATATTTCATGGTGAAAATTGATTTATAATATGGCCTGAAAATGAACTGTATCAAATCCGGATCATCTAAGTCTATTGTTTGGACTTCATTATACATAAATGTTCCCATAAAAATTAAGCGTTTGTATGGGAAAAAACTACTATTTTTAATACAATAACTTATAATAAAAATAGGATGACAATAGGACAAGAAATTGGACAAAAAATCAATCTTGCTAAATTTGGATCAGGTTAAATCTCGTTTTGGTCCCCTAAGGACTTCCATTCCTTTACATAAGAAAAAGGTACAGGTTTTAGTATTTTATCATAGAAATAAATGAATTGAATTAGGCGATGAGGTGCAGTGTATTTAATGATCGGTATTGTCGGACTCTGTAACGTTTTCTCTTATATTTTTTTATTTCGTGAAGTGCAATTAAAGTTCTAATTTCCCCTAAAAACTACATTGACTGACTTTGTTATTTCGTTTTCTAAAATCTAATAAAGCAAGAAATGTGCTGTTGATCGTCATCCCTTTAAGCATATTCCTTCGGTCAACCATTTCTTATTAGAATTCTCTAAACCAATAGCGAATAAAAAGAAATACAAAGATGAACCTTGGCTTCGAAATGTTCCCCAAAAGTATCTAAATAACTTACAAACTATATGTAACGATTTAGGGCTTAATGAAAATATTTATATTAGACACGTATATATGCGCTGGAATAATAATTTTGATCGGCCGAGGTAAAATCAATTAATAGCGATGTGCATCTAAAACGTGACACCAAAGACAAAAGGAACGAACATCACTTTCTTATTGCTTATTTCGATGCAAAGCACATACCTCTCGATTGATGCGTTTAATAGAATGAATGCTCCCGTGTGTAGTCCCTGATAATTCCTTTTTTATGGAGATAATAGCCATTTCGCTAAAGTGATATTATTTCTTCTCTTACGCTCAAAAATAAAATCAAAGCGTGATTTTTTTCGATAACAGTTCGTATGCAGTCCCCAGATCAGCTGGTGAGCTCAATTCATCCAATTTGGCGCATGAGTTCCTGGGCAAAGAAAATGAAGTTTGTGCCACCGTTTCAGATAAGCATTATTCAGGTAAATTTTGTTTTAAAATAAGACGAACCTAATGAAAAAAATGAATGTTGTTAAGTAGCGAAGAAAGTCCCTTGCCGATATTATGAGGATAAATAAACCCATGTACTTATTGAGAAGCTCTTTCAAAAAAGCATGTGCGATAATCCGCTATATTCGAAACTGTCGCTTAGTGCAGCTAAATTTCATTTCATTGATTTAATTTTTTTACCTTAGCCTCCTCTATATTATTATATACATTAGTTAGACTTAAGCTATTTGCTTGATTTTTGCGAAGCAGAGAAATTTTGAAAAATATTTCGCATTTTGAATTCTTCCGATTGAGTTTCGTGGTCGAAATCTCTGAAATTATCTGTTTTTATATTTAACTAAAATATGAAGGGAAGGTAAGGAAGGTAAGAATAAAAAAACGTTTACTGAGAACTATGAGTGGCTTCAGTTTAAGCCCCATATCACCAATATATACTGAAGATATCATAGCGACAATTTAATGCTCATTTTTGCAAGAAGTTAGTTTTAGTGAGTTTTTAACGAGTCTCGTAAATCTGCTCGCAATATTCTGCTTATTGGTTAGCATCTTAAGCGTTTTGCGTGTCTTGTTTTGTTAAAAAAAGACCCCATTTTTTTGAATCTTGCGCAAGATCTTCCGGCTAAGATTTGATTTAACATAGGTTAACCTCAACCTCTCAAGTGGGATAAACCTCTCAAGTCGGATAAATAATCGCACAACCGGTTTTTTTCCTTACGTTTTTTTTGCTTACGAAGTTCTTAAGAGGGCGCATTTCACAAAGCAAAGATTGGTGTGCTTAAGAAGTTGTGTTGTGTTGTAATGGACCATAAGGAAACTTCAACTAAACACATATATATGGGCTGTAGAAGTTTCAAGTATAAGCTCACCACCTGTCTGTCTAAGATATTTCCTAGGAAATGTTCCAATCTGCTTAAGTAATTATTATTCTACTTACGCTTATTCGTGTGTTAAATATACACAGATCAAGTAAGTGATAGACTATATATTGGTGGTTGTTAAGTAAGTAGTTATAGATGATTAAATAATTTTTATTTATAAGAAAAAAAGTTTGTCTTCATATTTAAATGATTTTGTCTTCAATCAATCAATCATCCGAATACCATTCGAAAGCAATATACTTAACTGTGCGAGTAATGAACGTAACAGATTTGGAGCGACCTTGTAGACAATTAGAAAGAAGAAAAGGCTTCACGTAATCGGTCGTTTATTGCATACATATAGGATAGAGATAATTTTGTGAGAGTAGGAGTTGTAGGTTTGAAGGACGAAATAATTGTAATAATTTTTGGAATTTTTTTTATTTTTTAATTCGTACGTTAATCTCGTATTCTAACTGTAATGAAACAAAACAAACTATTTATGCGAAATTTGTTTTTGTACTTTTTTAACCCAAACAAACAGTTGTATATGTGTATCAAATAATCAATGAATCAATGAATCAATAAATTGTAAATGCAATTATGCGCATATGTGTGTTATTCTTTCTCAAGGTCACTTGCTCCGCTATACTTATTTGCATAATGAAATTTTATGCTTATTTGTTAATGCAATCTGTGCTGAGATTGTTGTTATCGATTAGCCGAAGAATACACAGATAACAACAACAATTTTCTGACAACTGATTGAAGTAAGTAAGTAGATGCACCCTAAGCAAATTTCTTACGAAATGAGATCAGTTAACTTTTTCATTATAATTTTAATTTCTTTTTTTTGGTCTGAGTAAACGTGGAAAAAAAGTGCTACAACGAACGGTGTATATCTTAACTATTATTAAATAAAGTTCCAGGGACCCCACTTTCCGATAAGGGGTTTTTCCCGCGTGACCCATAAGCCGTGACAATAAATGTTTACGACTCGATCATTAAAAACTATGCGATGAAGAGAGAGAGTCGGTCATAGCTATCAACTCTTGAGAGTTTAATTGCTTTTGATATAAAACTTTGCCTTACTGGGCATCAGCAAATGCGGCAGTTTTGTTCATGTCATCTGATTGAGAATCTAAGTAATGTGAAGCTAACATGGACTTGATGATTCGCTAACATTAGTTTGTCAGGCTATTGGCCCCTTTAAGTCCAAGATCCTCCTTAGCTCTTTTAAGTACAAAATTTCGAGATATTTATAAACGTCGTTATAATTGGTGCTGAAACGTGATCGAAAAATGTTTTCTCTTTCTTCGCTTGTAATATGAATTTCAATTTCAATTAAATTTGAATCCAATTTCAATTTAACTTGAATTTCAATCAAATTTTTCAATTCATTGTCAATCAATTTCAATCAATTTAATTTTAATTTGGCTCTAAATTCAATCCTAATTTAATTTCAATTTTACTTCAATTCAATTTCAATCTAAATTCATTGCTATTTCAATTCATTTTTAATTAAATTTCAATTCATTATCAAAATCAATTTCAATTCGTTTGCAACTCAATTTTAATTAAATCTCAAATCAACCTCAATTTTAAATTCATTGGCAATTCTTTTTCAAATCAAATATAATGTAATTTAAATTCAATTTCGATTCTATTTCAACTATATTTTAATTCAATTTGAATCCAATTTCAATTCAATTTCAGTCAAATTTCACTTCCGATTCGATTTCAATTTCAATTTGTTTTTTGTTTAATTTTAGTTCATATTTCAATTGAAAATATGTCCATTCTACTTATTTTCTGGGGGTTTGACCATTGCCAAACTTTTGGGGTTTTGTCCGTCCGTCTATACCTCTGCCTACTTGGTTTTTTTAGAACACTCACGCGATAGAAAACCAAAAACATTACAGGTGTAATCAATTCTGAATTAAGGACCATAGTATGATTTTGCAAAGTAGTTGATCTATCTCCAACTATGTCTATAATGAGTAGTACTACAAACTATAACTTGCAATTAGTATTGGTATTGGAAAATCATTATAAACATTTAAGAAGATTAACTAGCATTTGGGGATAATGTAGATATGATTAGCTTTCTAAGAAGTCCATAATAAACAAAAAATTAACTTACAATCTGTAGATGATATTTTGTCTCATATGCAAAGGCATAATATTTTCAAAGAGCAACTAAAAGGCCGGTGTATGAATATTTTTAGTCCGCCGATTGATACGTTCATATTTATCAAAATAGCTCCCTGTATTGATTTACGAGGTGTTGAGTGTTGAAAATTTACTTTAAGATGTGCGTGCGAATATGAACATATTAAAGACAAAATTTACATTTAATGTTACTTAATACAAAACGAACAAAACGTTAAAGAGGCGATTGTGATTTGCACACTTTATCATATAATAAGTGATGTAAAACTTAGCTACTTGATTCCAACAAGACTGAAATGTTAATGATTTTGCTTTTGTAAGAGATTCATGGCTACATTAATCGGTTAGATATCAACTGCAACAAATTTAAGTAAATTATGTATTTGGCTGCTAACAGACGTGTGCGCCTAAGTGGATAACTAACTTGACATCATCTACATCTACACAGCCTCATGCTTTCATGTTGAGTTCATTGTGTTGAATTAATTCTTAAGACATTTTACACATATTTCTACTGAGACACACGATTAAGCAAACATCACTTGAAAAGTGTAACTACACTTATTATTTATTACAATCGACCAGAGTAGATATTTTATTAATTCAGTGCACATAAAACTGTCCATCTCTATATAGAAAGAAGGTCTTGCAGGTCAAACTATCGATTTTAAAGTGCAAGGCCTTCTGAAATTTGATTAGACTTTGGTTGAGGTCTACGTATTAGTATAATAACATGCATATAAAAAATAATTTATATATATATATACATATTTATATATATATATATATATACATATTTATATATATATATATATATATGTATGTATATATATACGATCTCATGAATGTGTAGATAAATAATTACGTACACACAAATACGTTTTGTGTATATATTTATATTCATGATGATATACATAAACTGAGATTTTTGGTTAGCTGTGTGTGTACGAGAGCATAGAATCCTCAGTTACAAGCATTTATAAAATATAGCAAACAATCAAACAAACAAACAGAGTACATTCGTATACGCGCGCGCGCACACACACACAGACAGATGTGAATGCAATCATACGTACATCCCTGCATTCATATCTATCACATGCAACGTGTATCTGCAAGAGACATACATACGTACGTACGTACATATAAACATAATCGTATGTAAGACGACTGGAGTGAAATGTCTTGAGACATGCGAGTATTCAATGTCCGATACTGACTGAAATAGCTCAGTTTTTCATTTCGGATGACAACGATAATGATGACGAAATCAATGATGAGAACAGACACAGTGTGCCTTATTGTTCTTGCATCTGCTGATATATATATATATATATATATATATATATGTGTGTGTATGTGTGTAGATATACTGGGATACCTTAGCATCATGTTACGTGCGCTGAATAGCATAATCAGCAGCTCGTTTAAGGTGCAGTGTCCGAACGACTGCAACATACCGCGATATCTATACGCGTATAGTAGTAATACAAAATAAAACATAAAAATAAAGGCACTCACGTTTGTTAAGTTCGTTCGTATGTGCGAACGTAAGTATATATATACCTAAGGTACGTAAATAATGTCTCTTTGTGATTAAAATTCTGAAATTATATGTACGGTGAAGTTTTTTTTTTTTTTTTAATTTTTTATTTTTGTACTGTGGCAAATTTGCGAGTCTTGCGTTGTATTCCTGTGAGATATGGAGTTTTTCGTTTGGGGTTACTGATCTCATTTAAAGAGTTTTTTTCCTTTTTTATGGAGCAATTGTGGTCTAGTTTCGTAGAAAAGTTCGTATTTCAACCAAAAGAGGGTCTTCACGATGGCAAACCTTTTTTACCTTCTAAATGAAGGTGAACACGACTCCCTCACTTTATCTGTACTAAGTTTATGGAAATTATTTTAATTAAACGTTTTTCGATGTTAATGGGGACAACTGATATCCGAAAGTATTGTACGAGAGTAAGGAGAATATTTATATTAAATTATGTTATTTTTGTACGGCCTCCATATTATAAAACTGATGCGTTCTGTCTAACGTTTTACGTTGAGTAGATTTCTGAAGGACGGTTTATAAAATCATCTGCGATATTCATACCTTTTTCTGAATGAAAACCGTTTCCCGAATGAAAACCATTTCCTAGTTATATATTCCTTGGAGAAGAGTATGAGTAGAATTCAAAAGCTGCTTTAGTTTAGGTCCAACGATTTATACCAAACGATTTATGTCCAACGATTTATGTCCAAGAATTATGTCTAATGATTTATATGTTATAATCCAAACACTATCATATTTTCTCAATGAAGAAGAAACTTTGCTTCCGAGTTGATGCAATGTTTGACTTGTTTCTTCAATCCAACTCTCTCGTAAAGAATTTTGTTATCCAATGACGATTTCCATAAATCATGCTAGTTATGGTTTTAATCTGTAAGAGAAACGATAGGAGCAAAAAAATTCGATGTTTTTACTACACGGCCGCCATTTTCAACTTCATAAGGACAGAACTATAACCTTTTAAAATATTGGTTTTCCAACTTCATAATTTTACTTCCAAGATGCTTTTAATGATTTTAATCACTAACCACTCCTATTTCTGATTATGTATTTTTCTTTCATCTTGCCTTAGCGAACAAAATCAACTTAGCTTTCACCATATCTCTGAGGGATTATTAAAAAAATTCAGCAAGCGTTAGGTGAACAAAGAGAACTTAGGTTTCGCCCTATCTTCGAGGGATTATTAGAAAAAACACCGCGCACCCTATTCTATCTGCGAATTGTGGTTTCTTCTATCGGACCATGGGATAAAAACTGTCTACGAGAATTTAAATACAAAAGAATTGATTGCCCCCGTAATGATAATTAATAGTGGAGAATCGAATGCTTGGCGACCGACTATATACGAAGTATTGAAGCAAACACATGAGAATCTCGGTTTTCCAGGATCATCTAGTTACCTCTCAAAAGGTAGCGAAGAGCTTTATGTCTTAATGGTTACAATGGAATATGAGTTTTATTAATTCACTTGAGCAACAGCTGTATTTTAGAGGAATTTCTGCAGTCGAAGTAGAAGTGTAAGCCTATAACAGATTCCAACTCTGCTTCCTCTTTTCATCTTCAATTATTTTTCTATTTGGAACGGTCTTTAAAGTTCTTCTACGAATTTTTGATTTAATTCGTGTTGGAATAAGAATACATTCTTCGAGTGAAAAGGCTTTGGCATTGATCACAGACTAGGAACAAATGGCCAAATAATAACCGTAGCAGGAAACTCCTAGGAATGACTAGAGTGGCCGAGCGATTAATTCTATGCTGTTTTTTTTCGAATTTTGAGTTGTAATAATTTGCGTTACTGTATGAAGCAGAGACATGAAATCCAATTTCAACCATGCTTGATAATAAGTTTTTTATTCTTTCAGAGGATCTGCTAAGATTTCTGTAAATAATATACGCGACAACTCACGAATTGATTTGTTTCTACTTCGCTTTTCTACATGCATTCGTAGAGAGAAGTTTCGAACAGATTTTCGAGAGGAATATTTTTTATTTATTTTTAGTATATAGATAATATCGGGTTATTTGAAATAAATACGTTTTGCACTTATACAGCAAATCGTTGGTCTTAAGCATCTTTAATTTAGCAGTTAGCAGTTACTTACTACTACTGCTCTTATTATAAGTACTCCATTTCCATTTTCTTAATATCTGCGTAGAGAAAGTCTGCTTCGTGACTACTGAGAACGGTACTTCGGAGTATGTCCTGGTGGCGGCGAGAGTGACCGCTATGATTGTGAAAATCCTAAATATTGAGATGTAAAGTAGGAGTCGTCCTGCCATAAGCATGGGTTTATTCTGAAACTGTAGGAGTAGTGAGACTGTCGCAATTTTGAAGGTACGAATAATACATTCGCACTTTTGGTGCTATAGGGCACCATGTTTAAACTTTCACGATCGGAATCCAACTCCTTAGAAACATCTTTTTTCCGCCTTTTTTTTTGAACAGTAATTTAAGTTTTTGAAATATCTATTTAGCTTCCTCCTGCGTTCTAGAACATGGTATATATCGTCTATTTGTTTTTTTTTTTTAGATATTTTTTGGTGTCAAGAGAATAATGGCGGAATGGAAAGAAAAAAAGAGTTCTTGAATTCTCTCTTGTTTGTTCAGAGCCTACGTATTCTAGTTACTAAATTTTAATCTCGATAAGCTATTCAAGCCAAATAGCGAATGTATTTAAATTTGTCTTTGTGTCATTTTGCAACTTACAGGTCTTGATCTGAGTAGTACGGGAAAAACGTTGCAGCGAAATAATTGGAAAATAATTTGAAATCAGGTCATGTGCTGTATTTTAGGGATGTATGATAGGATGTATTCTTTAATGCCAACGAATGAAATGAGAGAACGATATGTCTTCCAAAACACTTTCTTGAGACAACAGGCAACTGAAAAATCTTTCGGAAATTTTTGTTAAAAACATTATTTTTGATTAAACAGGGAAGAAAGGATTGAATGGGGTATAGTAAGCCCCTTATTATACTTGCTTTATAATTTAATTTAGTAAATTAGTCATACAATTAGCGAATCTACATCAACGAAGAAAATCATATTCATATTATAAAATATAAATTCCAAGTTATTGACAAAAATATCTTGAAATATTGGTTTTGTTTCCCCTACAAGATTTTCACATTTTGTCTTGAAAAGAATTCTGCTTTCTTAAAGCATTTTTGCTAAGATTTTAAAACGTGATTTGTTTAAATGTAACAAGAACACAACCTTTTATTTGCTTAAGCGATTCGCGTGTAATTTTCATATGCGATATCATTTACAATATCATTTACGTTATCATATACGATATCTAAATTTATGCTGCCAGAAAATTTTTTCAGAACTTTTAAACGGCAATACAGTCCAAAAATATATTATTTCGAAACATTGCATGTGAAATAGTTACAATCGGAGAATTTCTCTTTAAACTAAAGAGCGATAAAACATTGCTAAAGTGCGAAAAACCACCATGTAAGCGATTTCTTTCGCTTAAACCAAATGCACTTCAGATTTTGATGGACGAATTTACGATCTTAATATATTTCCTTAAGTTTAGAATTTTTCCAGTCAGTAAATGGTGGAAAAATATAGTAAATAACTTAGACCAGCGCCTTACGTTAAATAAAAATTTATGCACAATAAGCGATCAAACGATCCCTAAATTGTGCGAGTTACTTGTAGAGTGACATCCTCAGTTTATGGCAGAACTCTGAAAAACGAATAATTAAAAAAATACATTGAATAATTTGTCTGATTATAAATATATGTGTCTGTATACCTGTAACACTTAATAGGTGCAAGTGTCGCGTTTATATCTTATTTCACTTATTCGATGGACTTTCCAGCAGATAACTTTTTATTCTAAATTAATAATGAAAAGGAATTTTACATATATGTATGAGAAATTAATTTAACAGAAATCTTTACCCTTTATTTTATCCAGTACTGTAAAATTTCGCACACAATTCATATGCGCGTTAAGTTTAATTCAATCGATGACGTTGCTGGAGAAAACTATAAAACGCGAACGAAACGTTTGTTTCGTAGATTTTCCTTACAATTTCGATTTAAGTACGGTGGTGACATGCACGCATACATAAAGGCGAATACAAATATACGCACATGCACATGCATACATGTGTACTATGCCTTTGGAAATCATCAACTGATCAGTCAAACTACATAAAAAAATATAAAAAAATTAACAAAAAATAAAAAGGGAGCAAAAAATAAAAACAAGTAAAAAAAATAATCAAATATATATATGTGCATATATATGTATGTATATACATGTGTGGAAAAAACCATATACTAACTAAACCATACGTTGCACGTATGTTATGTTATGTGCATACACATATGAACAACAGAGATAAACTGGTACAAATGTAAAAATTTTAAGTATAAAACTATTGTGAGTTTTTCGGATTTTTAGATTTGATTTGTGAAAACGCTTGTGTTGCTGCTGCATATTACATACGCACAGACGAGTATTTATATATGTATACATATATATATATATATATATGTGATATATATATACATATATGAATGTGTATTTGTGTGTCTGTATATAAACATATATAACATTTCAAGCACACACGTACCATACTTACTTACTGATACACGTACACATATTTACGTGCATATTTGCGCAAACATATAGATATGCATTTATATTTACAGTGTTGACATTCTGTTGCCTCAGGAACTCAATTTCAAAACTGCAAATCGAAATAACTTTGTCAGCAAGCAGTAGCATGCGTACATTTATTATGCTTGATAGTGGACGTGATCGTCAATCGATCGTTCATGTATGAGACAGTGTTGAGCAAAAAAAGTATAATTAAATATTTTCAAATATTTTAACAGACTAGCCCATGACATGAGGTAAATACTAAGTATTAGATTTGTGAAGAAATGCTTTTTGTTTTGTTTTTTAACGGGTAAAGTACCGCATAAGTACAATAATTATGTCTTAGTTTAGCATGAATCAAAAAATCGATGTAGATAAGTCTGCGTGCTTGCCGGCCAGCGTGCCTGCTCCTGAGCTTTGAAGTCACTATTACGATTTTAAAAATTCGAGTCTACAATGTCAAATTTCACCTGAAGAAAAGCTCTTTTATCACTTTGGTTCGGCTTTATTTCGAAAATCAGCAAAAAATCAGTAGATAGGTCCACATATGATTATAAGAAGCAACTAAACAGAGTTCCGCACTTTTCGTACATCATATACTCAAAATTTTCGACGTTTTAGCTTAGGATTGAAATCAAGTTCATTGCCAAGTTTAAGATTTAGATCCAACATTTTTCTATTTTAAAACCTTGTGTTAATTTCGAGAATGAACTAAAGCGTGCATAAAGAACATCTTGTGTTTCTGATTTCTCTCTCAATTACCTCTAAAAGGCAGCCAATCAAAGTTAAAAATATGATGTAAAATGTATAGATAGGATCATCCATTTCGTGGTCTGCATTTGATAACTTCATATCAATAAGATATGTAAAATAGGACCATCATACAGGGCATTATGTGTTTAGCATAATGTTTGACATTTTACAACATGGATTGCTTAGTAATCATCGGATGTATTAAAATAGTAAAAGTTTACTACAAAAATGCTGAGTATATAGCCTATAGGTTGTGAAGAACTGTGAAAAAGTTTGAAGAAACTGGATCAGTAATAGATTTGTTAAGGTCCACACATCCTTGAAACGTAGAATCAACCGAAAATATTTGTGTATCTTAGTGAAAGTATCGGGGAAGATCTAAATTTAACTATTACGAGGCATTCTATTAGGCACACAATATATTGGAAACAAAACTTGATCCAAATTTCAATAAGAAGTGGTTTTTATTTTCTTGTAGTATAAACTTACATAATGTATGCCCCTATATGTTATAGTGGGTGGTACCATACGATATACTCTATCCATGTAACGATTAAATACAACTTCGGTTTATCTAGCACTTAAATATGATGCACAAGGTAGTGAAAGGTATTAGTAGATTCGACTTAAAACGAATATAATATATATATTTTAGAATTAAATTAAATTTAACTTTTAAGTTTGAGTTTAACTATATATCAGTAAATAAATTTCCCGTTAACCCAAAGTTAAATTTATCTAACTGAATAAATTACAGTTAAATTTTATTTAAGAAAGTTAAATTTATCCAACATTCAGTTAACAATAAATCTATTCTAGCTAATAGTAAATGTATTTCAGCTAACAATAAATGTATTTCGGTTATATTCTAACTCAAAGTTAAACTTAACCATAGATAATGAACGTAGATATGTAGATAATGCAGATATATGGTTAATAGATTCACTAAAGAAATTTATTTACAAGGGTTTCAAAAGATCAAGTCCACTAAATAAAAATTCAACCACAATAATCCAGATAACACATACGCACTAACAGACCATATATTATATATAATAACTTAACTTGCAGTTAAAACCGTCTCTATTAACAAAAACTTCCACTTAAAAATAACACAATGAATGCAAGCAAACGAAAAAGTCTGTCTACTAGAAGTTATCCCGTAACAGCTCTTTACTTTACCTTTACGTATTTACTTTACTTTTACTTTAACATAAAAAGTGTTGTCTCTAAGATAAGTTCAGATTATTTTTAGAAAGCTTTCCAATCAATCTAATAAGGAGACTATCTAGTCTTCTACGCCCATTTAAATCTTTAATTATTTAAACAAATTATACTAATAGATAAGCGAAGCAATGAATAGATAAGATCCCAATAGCTATCGTTATTTAAATTTTTAAGCGTATTCTCCCTTATTACGGTAAGGAGTGTTAAAATTTTTATATTTTTTCATGTTCTGACGATGAAAATAAAAATTGTTAACTTTGCAAAAAATATAATTTGAACAATATATGAACACTCTTATGTCTCATACTAGATAACATATATTACATATCAAAAAACAGACGTCATTGATGTTCAAGTGCCTCAATAATTTATGCAATTTTCGTGAATAATTTACAGGAAAAGTAATTAATTTTTTTTACACATCACTGTATGTCATGTTTGTAATTATGTATGTGAGATTGTGTGTGGGGACATATAAATAAATGCGCACACACATCCACGCACGTTTAAGAACAGTTCGATTCATGGACAGTCAATACATTTTGCTAACAATGTTGATTTTTGTATGATTGTTTATATCCATCATTTATAAGAGATAGAGGGAGTTCGTGCACTAACTTGCTTACTCCACCTCAGTTAACACAATCCAAAGTACTTAAGCGAATCTCTGCGAAATGTATATACATATATATATTATTGAACCGCAGCAAATCTGTGCCGATATCATCATGTTTCTTTAAATATCTATTTTGTAAAAAGATTTGCGGTTCTGTTACTAACAAACTCGATCGTAGAGTCTTTTCCGTTTACTAGAGGGCATTGCACCTTCAAAGGAAAAAAAAGAAATTCCAAGAAAAAGAATTCCAAAAAAAGGATTCTGCAATCGAGACCAGAAAAACCCAAAGTATTTTTCTAATATTTTTTTTAGGCAAACATTGAACCCTTAAGAGATACAAACTCATGCTTGAAGTTCATTCAATTAATTCTTACTCATAAACGATGAGGTTCTTGGGCGTAATTAAGTCTAATTATTATATTATAATACTATTCACAGGCTTCATATTTTTGAACCTGAGTGCAATATTCAAATTCGTGTTATCATCACGCGTCTTGTAGTTAAGCTAGATAATGTCTTGTGTCTTCAAGTTGATAGGAAGCATGAGTCCTTCCTTTTGAGTCCATTATCTTTCACGGTTTCTTGTGAATAATATATGAAAGGCAGGGATATTGATGACCTTTCACCCTTTTATTTCTTGCTTTCTTCCACCCATAAAAGAGGAGAAGAAAACACAAAAGTAGAAAAAAAATCAATACAAGCGATATTGACTTCTAATCGCCTTACTCTTATATGTAAAACGTACAAGACTTTTTGACGTGAAAATCCACAGTAGGTTTTCGCTTTTCACTTTTCTGTTTTTCATTCTTTCATCTTGTGTAGATCTGTCTACTGCTTGCAGCTTTTATTTTGAATATTTTTTTTAGTTTTCTTAGTGCAATATTTTATTTGCTACGGGCTGTGAACGTTGATTCTTACGTCTCGCATTTCCATCGACAAAAATGGTTGCTGCTTAAAAGAGGAGTCCGGGTGAGAAAAAAACAGAAGTTCCTTAAAGAAACAGAATTTCCTTAAAATAGTATGTTGGGCTATCTTATGAGAGATTTCCACGACCTGTCATTAGTTTGTGCTTAAGACATAAAATGCTAGAACTATTCCGCTGTTAATTTCGGTATCCGGTTAAAATGAAGGACGTTCAGCACATTTTGCATTTAATGTCTTATACCACACTGATCGATGGCCAATCCTACTACACGCTACTGGTTCGGATAAAAATTTTCTTTTCTTCTTCTTCATGATTATTGTCTCTAGGTTTTTTCGGAAATTTTTTGATGTCCGCAAAGGTAAATGTAAAGGAAGAGTTGTCTTAGCTCTATGTACCGTAACTCGTGGATTCTTCCCATTTTTTGTATCTCTATATATTCTGCTGGTTCTATGTATCTCTTCTCCTCTTAAAAATAAAAATTTTCGACTCAAGTTTCTTTCTTCCTCATCTTATAAACTCATATAAGGTTTTGGGGTTACGCATATGAAAATTTCTTCCACGTACAGTTTGTTTTCACTTCCTACGTTATATATTACAGTTCAATTTTCCACTTGAACCGTCCACGCCTATTCAAACGTTTCTCTTCCTTTATTAATTCCCTAGCAGCTTAACTGAAACCTTTAGTAAGTTTCATACGCGAATAGTAGTAGAAGTAGTTGAGTTAGTTAAGTTAGTTAGTTAAGTAGAAGTAGTTAGTTGAGGTGCACTTCTTCTTTGCTTTCACCTAAAGAAACCTCATGTTCCAATTCCTCTTTGCATCTTCAATCGAATGAAAACTATATTCCCCGAGTAAGTTTTGAATTTTGAGAATAACCGAAAAAGTCCGCCTAACCCAAGTCGGCCGAGCAGGATAATTTCAACTAAAGAAACCCTTTTTCCAATTCCTCTTTGTTACTTCAATCAAATGGAAACTAGCTTTCCAAAGCCAGTTACAAATTTGAAGAAGTATATAATGCGTGGGTGGGTACATATGAGAAAAGTTGTTCGTATGACTCAGCAAACTGTACATAGTGGGTCTATTTACAGATACTGTCAATTTCTACGGTATTACCGTTTAAAACTAGAACAGCACAGCTTTCGAAAGCCAACTGTGCGAGAGTAAAGAAATTCTTCTGTTCAAAATCGAATTTATAGTCATTTGATCATATCATGGAGACTGTGGAGATGGAGGAGTGTAACGGATGTTCTCTTTGCAATCTACAAATATTTTTCATATATCACCGTACACGTTATGTATAAAAAGTCTTTATAACTAACAAACGAAGAAGAAGAAGTAAAGCTATAATTTTTATATATTATCTTCAATCCTTGCCCTTTGTTAAGCTAAACGATTGCCAAATTTGCTTCACGAATACTTCGAATATTTTTATGTTTACTTTGTCTATATATATATATATACAGATATGCTGTAGTTGCTGTTAATATGCAAAAGATCTAGGAAACTTTAAATTATATTACAGTAGAGTACAAAGGCCGAAACTATTTTTAATTATACCGAGAGAAAACTTGAAAACATCTTTGATGATAAAATATCGGGCACATGTTATGATTTCATTATATATCTAGAGATAAAAGGATAAAATGACGTAGAGGCCATTAAATGAACGGGTCTGGTTGAGTTTTAATGTTATGTTCTGTGTTCGCTCACTGCATTACCAAAATGTATAAAAATATATTGCATGTATGTGCGTGTCAGTCTTGCGTACCTCATATCGCGGGTATAACGATGCTCTTTAACTAAGTTTCAATATGATCGCGCACATACATGAATACATACATACATATATGTATATATTTTCCAATACATATTTTCTGTTAACCCACAATGAGGAAGCATCGACTATCAGCGTGATCAGTGCTGTTGCTGTTATTTTTGTTATTGTTATTGTTGTTATTATTATTATCATTGTTGTTGTTATTGTTGTCGTTCTCGTTGGGCTTTTTATGCGGAGTTTATGGTTGCTACTGCTTTTTGTCTAAACATAAGATCGACAACAGAAATAGTGGCATTTCTACGAGTATCAATCTTCAAATCCATCAGACTAACAATAGACAGTCATACCATCAACCGGCCGGAGAATAACAAACAAACAAACAAACACACAAAGCTCACAAACAGGTACAGACAGACGTCTTTAACAGCCTCAACAGGAACGCATATTTACACACACACACACACACACACACACACTTATAATGCATACATATCCATAAATATAAATGTATATGTATAGATATATGTGCACTTATATCTGAATGTACACACATATCTCATTCCAGATGAGTGATGCGTGGGATAATTCTGTTCTAATTTGTTGCATTTGCTATCAATGCGATGTCGTCAATCGAGACAACGACAACAACAGAACAAAAAAACAGCTACAAAAATTTTGCTGAACTTACACTGAAAATCACTCTTTGAAAAATAATTTAAGAATAAAAACATATTTATAACTCAATGCATACAACAGTCGTATGCATGTAACGTTACGTATTGTGTCGTTGGAATTCGTCTTCATATGAAATTTTGATTTATTTGGAAATATAAGTGTATTAAGGATCACTGGGGTATGCTAGTTCATTTTTTCTTAAGCTATTCTTTCGATTGATTAGCTTTAACGCGATCAATGTCTTATTTGAAATTTTTAACTCTCACCTCGAGTAACGAGTAAGAAAACCAAAAGAAACTGAGCTTTTTTTTGCTGACAAGGGGGAAAGAGCATTGTTTTTAAATAGATTTCGTTTGTCCTTTAGCTAACTAAGAGTCGAAAGGGATTTTTAGTCTAAATTTTATAAGTAATTTTTATATAAGCGCTAGCATATCTATTGATCAAGCGGGAATCTTTTAAATGAATTTGAAAGTTTGAAGAGAAAATAAAGAGTAAGGGTTCAATGTTATTCATAATATCAAATTTATCATACATCATTACATCTCTTCTGTAAACTTCTAATAATTTTGAAAGTTTGAAGACAAACTGAAGAGTAAGGATTCAGTGTTATTTATAAAATCAAGCCTATCACGATTGGATTCCCCTACTCGCTGCATGCCTTCTCTTCTCTATCTTTTCAGCAAAAATCAGTTAAAAAATTTCTAATTAATTTGAACGTTTGAAGAGGAAGTAAAGAGCAAGGATTCAGTGTTATTTGTAAAATCAAACTTATCATGATTTCCTCTTCTTATCCATTGTATACTTTCAAATATTTAGTTACCACCAATCAGTTGGAAATGTTTAAACGGATTTAAAAGTTTTGAGGAGAAAATAAGGAGTAAGAGTTCAATGTTATTTATAAACACAAACTTATCATGTTTTTCTCTTCTTATCCGCTGCATCTGTGCCTTTCGTGTCAATCAGTCGCAAAGGTTTCAGTGACTTTCAAAATTTGGAAGAGGAAAGGAGGAGTAAGGGTACAGAGTAATTTATAAAATCAGACATATGATTGGCGTTTTTAATTCACTATGTCCCATTACTTGCTCCTTCAGGATCGAAAGCCAACACAAACCAGATGTAAATAGAGAAAGATAGCTAATTTATTTGTAGTATATCCCTTTGTTGGTCGGAAGTCGAAGTGTGAATGTTAGAGCCTGCTCTTAGAAACCGCCTTGCTTTCAAAGATCAAGAAAAGATCCATCACGTCAATATGACCTGACTTGTTGAACGTAAGTCGGCCTATTTTATTTGTGTATAGAAATTGACAACTAAATCGAACTTCAATACGGAAGATTTGTTTTGTCCTCGTAAATATATTACTGCTTAAGTCACTCACCTCATTTTACCTCAATTACGAAAGATTTGATTGCGAAGGTATCTTTTATTTTTGTAGTCTTTTAATGCTATTTACTGGCGCATTGCACTTGATTTAAAAATGGACCTCAATCGCAATATATTCTGTTAAATATGAACGTATCAATTGGCCGATTGGATCGTTTACCGGGTTATAGGAAATAATTGTGCCAAGATCATCGATTACCATTATTTTTATATTATTTTTTTAGCTAACTTTAGGAAAAATTTATGCAAGATTTTGAATCAAGACTTAAATTTTATTATTATTTTTTATTATTACTGTTATCTTTAAAACGACTTTAAAAAGTTCTCTTCAACATTCGCACTCCTATGCTCCAGCGATAAATTTAGTACAAATTGAAAATTAATCTATTGTGACACATCAATGAGCAGTCGGTCAGATGGGCTTAGTTAAATCAGATGAAAATCTAAGAGTAACCAAATATATGTTATAGGATATCTGCGGCATTACACATCAAATAACGAATATAGCGCTGCCCTACACTTCGATGGTGGAGTATGTAGAAAAAGGAGGAAGCATGTATGATCATCTTGTCTTAATGAAAAGTAATTAAAAACAAAAAAGGTTATGTTTAAAGGCCTAACAGAGACTTTTCTTTTTTTTTCAGATGTAATATGTTTTCTATCAAAAGAGAGCAGGGATTTGTTTGTTGTTGAAAAAACCAACTGAACTGTAAGTTAGTAGTGGTAACAAACATCAGGAGCACTTGCGACTAACGGACACAAAATCGTCTTTTGTTGTCTGCTACGGATAAAGCAAACAATTGATCTTCAATTTGATGTTTCAAATGAAAATTTATTTTTATATCTAAGACGTACAGTTTGAAAAGCAGCTAAGTAAAGTGTGTAAGGACTTACAATCATAAAGTGATGCCAGGTCTAATTTCTCTCGGATCGGAAAAGAATGTTATTCAATCACAGGGAATATTCCATAAGATCAAAAATTCATCTCATTTATGCCTTGAAAAGAAACGTAAAGATTTGATTGGAATGTTATTAGGATGTCATGAGATTATCCGTAATCTCGTTCGTAGCAATTTGATTAATGTTTTAGACATAAAACAGGCCGCATCTTGTCTTGTGTTAAAGAAATATGAATAATTTTGTTTCAACATGAGATTTTGCGAACAAAAGCTCAGTTAATATTTCCTTTCCTTCTTTCAAAAGTCATATCATTTAAGACATTTGATGCTTTAAAGAGACTTAAAAGGCTAACCAAAATTCAGGAAAAGAACTTAAGCTGACGGCATGGATGATTAGGTTAAAGGGAAAGGAGTAAGTGGCAAAAAAAGGAAATCATATGAATGTTTATGATAAACGAAACGCGAAAGTTTTTGATTTTTTGTATAATTCCCGATATTTTTTAGACACTATAAATATATAATAAAATAACTAACTACCGTTCTCTACGAATGAAAATTAAAATTATTTCATACACAGACTCTTTTGGACCGTTCGTTATGTATTCGCGTAAGCACTTCATATTTGTGCACTTCACCGTAGATAGTGTGAATGTATTCTGCTGTGTAGCACACAAAGGACGTCGTCTCTCTAAGAAAAGAAAGACTTTTCATCATGTCATGTGCATGTAAGTGCTTTAGTATGTAGACGGAAAACATTTCCTATAAAGTTTTGCAGTTTGTAGATACGTTTGTATACAGGTATGCATACATATCTGTGTATATGTATGTATACATAAGTTTACCTTATACGTTTAATTATATGTTAAAGGAAAATAGTGTCACTAATTCGTTAGGTGTGTATGTATAAATATGTTATGATATATATATATTATGATAAATACGATACATATATATATATATATATATATATATATATATATATATATACATTTTTGTATATATATATTCATGTAGGTATATGTATACATATATATGTGCTATTGTATCTCTCTCTGTTTATATTGAACAAAGCTTACACAAAGTGTGTTAAAGTTGTTTTTAACAATTGTTGCAACGTCAACTTGTCTGGCATATTCCTATCTATTGGATACATTTTGTCTGCCAGTTTATAATAAGTACATCAACGCAAGGAATCCGTTTTTCTTGGGAAAGTTTAAATTCTATAGATTCATTTATACGTACATTTAGATGTTTGTACATTTGTATATATTATCATTCTCTACATCGGTATCTCAATGCGACGCATTTATAAATGCAGTTATCATGTAGTAAAGTACGAACATGAATTACCGGAAATAATTGGCAACATACGTACGATCGAGAAAATTTTTGATTTTCTTAATACTTATTGCCACAGATTGACAATAAATTCAAAACAAGTCATCTGCAATCATCTACAATCATCAACTTTTATGTGATTGTTTATCTCAAAAAAAAAGAATAGCAACCAATCAACCATTTCCCAGTAATGAGTAAGTTTCTCTTTAGAACTTGTTAGAACTTGTTCAACTTTATTAGTTATACCTCGACTGAAAAAGACCTCAACTGATTTTTCTGAGGGAAGACATGCATTACCAGAGTGCTAACTTCTTTGATACACTTTTTGTTTTGTTTTAAATACTAATCACTTAATTTTTATTTATTATTATTGAACATGAACTGTTCAATTTCCAGACATTATGCCAGTCAAGTCAGACTGTATCGATCTAAGCAAGCGGGCATCAGAAGATGGCATATATGGTGAGCACGCTGGATGCGGCAGAATTTCCCATTCGAGCCGCAACAATATGTCCTTGACCACTTTTGCAGCCGAAATGACGTCTTCGGTCAATTCGTGTGATGACAATTTTCCACCCTTTGAGGCCTTTCTAATCGCATATAAACGTCTAGAAACAGTTAGTTCATTAATTGCTCAGCTGTTCGGAGACTCATTGAGAGTTTCAACTGAGTTTCCGTCGTTTTCGAATTTTTTTGGTCCTGCAAGCCGTTCGTTGGTCCTTGACACCGCATCACCTTCTAAACTTCTAAAAGCTTTTGATGGGTTTTGGCATCAGATTTCTTCAAAACATGAATGTTTGCAAACGAATGTAGAGTATTGCGATTTTGAGCGTTGCATGATTAGCGGCTGTATGACCTGAATAATTCGATAAAATTAAATGAAAAGTTGTTATTTTCGGTAGAAGATAGTCAAAATGATCGAATTTAACTTTTATGTGCACTGATATTTCCCATTACTTTATCACTTTAATCTGGAGAAGTTGTTGGTAAAAACTTTTTCAAGCACCTAATAAATCAGTCTTGCAATCAATTGTTTTTGGTGGGATTCAATATTCATCAATTTGCACTGAAAACGAAGGTGTTATCACCTATTTATTTATCGTTAAGTGATTTTCACCTAATCTCACTTGGATTGCTGACAGTTTGTTCTGACCGCTGTAGTGAAACCAAACAGATTTTCTGATGCGTAGAGAATTCACTAAGCGCCCACACTCTAACCAAGATTGTGTTCGCTTCCATTTTATAATCAGAGAGATTCACCAGCTTTTTTCTAGACAAGGGATTTTCGCCTAATCTCATTTGGATTGCTAAGTGGCGCTGAAAACTTGGGCATCTGCATCAAAGCCAAATGGGTTTACACGACATTTTTTTGATACGTAAACAATTCATCAAGCGCTTATATTCTAACCAAGACTGTGTTAGTTTCCATTTCGCAATTGAAGAGATTCACCAATTTTTTTTTCTAAATTTGATTTTCGCCTAATCTCACTTGGATTGCTAAGTGTCGCTGGAAACTGCATTTCTGCTTTCGGAAGCAAAGAAAAATTGGACTTTTTCCTTATTACTCATAAACCATAGTAGACGGAATTATAAAAATTGACACAAATGTTGCGCTAGCTATCCCGTAGTCCCTGTAGGAAATTCAGAATGTATCTAGATATATCCGTCTATTCCTCTGTCCATCTATCTATATGCTTATCTGTGTAACGCCTGTGGTAAACATACTCCTAAATTGCTTCTATTGCAGACTTTTCATTCCAAACCCAATTCTATATTCGGCAACAACACTTTGTTCTTTGAAAACACATTGTATTCAATCCAATTACTTAACTTCAATTTTTTCAATTAAAAAGAGATCAAGAAAAGTTTTATGCAAACATATGAGAAATGAAATCGATTGAGAACCCATCATATGACCATGCACATAAAGCACATATATGTACTGATCTAATAATCCAAGCAGCTCTTTACAAAAGTCTGAACTGATCGAAATTTGTTCTTCTCTTCAAAAACTTGTCAAATACAGCTTTCAGTAGCTTCAAAACCAAATACAAAAAATACGTTTTCATCTATAATAAGTAAGGAAATTATATTCAGCTGTGCCGAATCTTTTATTTTAAAATTTTAATATTTAGGCGTGGCAGATTTTTTTCCATTTTTATGGAATACCGTGGACCACTGCTAGCCAAGGAATACCGTGAAAAACAGCCAGAAAACAGACGTGCTTTCGTCCTATACTCTTTGCTCTTTGACCGATTTAACCCATTTTCAATACCAAGCTGTGCGCAAGAACTTCCAATGCTCCTGCCAAATCTGAAATCGATATCTTCAGTTTGCGGCCAGGAGAATGTTTGCCACAGACATTAAACAGTCGAACAGACGGACAGACGGACAAATCGATTCTAAATTTGATCCTGATCAAGAACATATATACTTTTAGGGGTCTCCGAAGTTTCCTTTCTTTCTAAGACCTACGGGTCATGACTAAGAGTCTTGGTTAGATATCTGTCAAGTTTACAGTTGTCAATTAGTAAGAAATTTATATTCGAACCCATGTATTCCTTCCCATCACTTCAACCAAAAATTAAGAATCTAAACGAACAAATTTCAAAGAAAAAGATTATATCGCAAAGAAGTGAATGTATTGTAACTGTCATTAGGTTCCATGTACTGATGCATAACATGCATTTTACCATCAATCAGGGGTAAAAGCCCTATGACATCTGAACAAATAGGGCGAAGAAGAAGAAGGAAGGTTTTGTTACTGAAATAGTGCTCGTATTACTTGAAAAAGAATATCATTTCATAAGCAAATCAAGAACTGAAATTCGTTTTATTAAATTCCTCGAGAGCATCTACGATAGGTTTTTTATTGAGATCGTAATTAAGTCTTGGAATTCTTAAGAGAGGTGCCTTTACCATAACTCTAACGTACTGAATATTATTGCGACTAGTCCTCATCTCAAGATAATGCCTTTGAACTTTAAAATTAAATAGAAAAAGTTATAAAACAAAAAAAGATCGTTAGCATGGAGTGTGGAGTGGCCACGGCTGATGCAATACTCGTACATTATGGAATTAAATCCATAATAACTCTAAATAGGTGTGTACGTCAAATTTTAGTGATATAACATTTTTTAAAGGATTTCTGTGCTCGGTAGAACGAAATTGATACTCAGCCAAATTTCAATGATAAGTGCAAACACGTATTCATAACGGTATTCCTGTTCTGTATCTGAATACAACTTTTTTTTATTTCATCCTTGTGCTTTATTGGTAATCATTTTGATTTCTTTAAAAAGAAGCGAGATAATTTGATTACTTGACCGTCTAGATGTGGAACACGAATGCAGCGCACACTTTGCTGACGTAATTCTTCAATTGTAAACGAAACTTTTCAATAACGTTTAACGGTAATTTCGTTAGAGGTATCTGCACATAAACATAACGATATATAGACATATCGGATATAAAGCAACTGACATGTTGCCCGTCTTTTACTTTATAAAAAAACATTTATATGTAAATGTACACGAAACCGTAATCGTGCGCGCGTATCAGATGGCACCAAAAACGGAAGGAAACTCATGTGCAAAAACAATGTTAAAAGTCAGTAAGGCAGCAGGTGAAGCGCAGTAAAAAGGAAAATGTTGAAATTTGACCGTTTCACCTGTATGTGTGTGTGTAAAACTCTTTAAAATTCTGTGTGCTGCACTACCTACCTACCTACGAGCATTTGAACACAAGAACCAACCAAGAAATAAACCCAAACAAAACAACAAAAAACTAAAAAAAATAAAAAAAGAAAAAAGAACGAAAATCATTAACAAACCATAAACAATAAATTTAATATTTATATAAACATATATGTGTATACATGCACATAGATATACATATTTACGCACATACATACATATATGGTATTATATCTGGTATTTATGTACACATATATACATATACATGCATATATACATATAAACAAACACTTGTTTCGTATTTATTAAGCTCGTTTGTGTGCCAAATCATACAAACAAAACTTGACAAATTAGCGGTTCTTGTCGATTTAATAGTGCGATTGGTCTAATCAGCTTCGACTTAAGTATTTACGCGAGCATAACATAACATAGGCAAGCAAGCAAGAAAGCAAGCATACATACATAAATACAACTTTTGATTGCTGCACGCCCGCCTACTAACAACGAGACTTATTGGCCGATTATTGCCAAGTGTAACACTCTGTACGAATACAAATGTGTTGTGTGGTTCTGTGACGGAAGTCTTTGGCAACATAAACAAAGTCACTGGATTGACACACTATTTATTGTATGCTATAAACTTCCTCTGTTCCCAAAAATGTGCGCAAAGTAATGACCGCACGTTGCTACGCCACTCTATTGTTCATTTCCTTACTACAACAACTCACTGTTTTATCAAACAATCGTAGCCATTATTATATTAGCCGTTTATTAAATGCGATTCGCATACAAATTGTTACAATACATACCAGCAGTAACACAATACCAGCAACACAATACCAGGGCTAGAAAATTGTATAGAGAGGAAGCATGGCATAAGCAAGCATTTCCAACAAAGTACTACTGGTCTGGCATATTTTAGAAAATTATTAAACAGACACTAAAAAAAAAGAAAAACAGACACACACACACACACACACGCGCGCGCGCACAATCACCTGCACGCACATCATACTTACGTGTGTGTGTGTGTGTAGATATGAGGAATATATTTACATACACACGTACATACATACTTATATTTATTATAAGGAACCTTTCATATATACTCACTATATATCTAATATTAAAACTAAACTTAAACTTGGTTGCTAGCAAATCAGGGAAATGATTTCTTGATAATTTTGGTGGCATCTTTCTTATACATTGCCTTCCATTCCATTGCAGTGATTGCAATGAAAAATGCATTAATTTTTAAAGTAAATAAGTGAAATTCCAATCTGTTTAAGATACTACTAAGATACTATGCGCACATAAATGTGTTAGGTTGGAGTAAAAGTTTGCGTAACACATCTCAAAGGTAATCGATTTTTCTAATTAAAATTGAAGATCAAAAAATTATATTTTTTTTACTAATAAATATCATCATAGAATTCATAGAAAATGAAGGCACACGCTTAAGGCGTAGGTTGCAAGTTGTAAAGGCAAGGAAATATCTATCATAACCGTGCAAAAAAGTTTAAGGCGAAAGTAGTTATGAACTGAAGCTAAAGTGAAGTGAAAATGCGATAAAAATTATATTTCTTCTGCTAATATATATCACTGCGAGTTAATAAATAACATCACAGTATTCAGAGAAGTAGAATATCTAATATAACCGTGTAAAAAAGGTTAAGGAAAAAATACGAAGCTAAACTGAAATAAAGACGTAGAACTCATATGAAATGAAAGAATAGCTTTAACTAAACTTTGAAACGTTTTAATCGCATTAAAGAAATTTTTAAAATTAAAACTTTATTTATAATAATCGTGTAAAATGAAAGCAAATTAGATCCAGAGTGAGACTGAATTCAATAGTATTTGACTAAAGTGCTGTATACTCGACTAAACGAAAAATGAAGGAAAATCCAAAATATATCCATTGAAAGAGCTGTGAAATGTAAAAGGTTTACAGGCGAAAAAAAGAGTAAGTAAAACCGAATGGAACGGAAAGAAGGCAAAAAATTCTTCATTGGAGGATCAAATTTCATCTGAAATTTTATTTTTAATGTTTATTTTATTTTCAATTCAACTATAACATAAATTCAGCTAAATTAAGTAACTTAATTTAAATCAAGAGAAAAGAAATTAACTGAAAATCTATATTATATGAAATTAAGTAAACTGATCTTTACAGCCTAATGACTTTCTTACTTCATTACTTTTGTTAGGTATAACCTCGGCATTGTTTGTGGGTTTCAGAGACTATTTTTAATGGTGTTCACATTGAGCTCGATGAGGAGATTAGGTTTTAAATGGTATTCAAACCTTTACACAGAAGCCCTAATGAACCAAACAATTCATAATTAGATCTGCGTTAGATAAAAGTTAGGAAATGAAAACCTCCTGCATGGATGGATAAGAACATTGAAGTTAATTTTAATTTAACAAGGCTGACGCAAATATCTGCACCATTTACATCGCATTTATTCGGTCTTCATTAGATAATTCCCATGTGTTAGCACAAGATTCCAAGTCTTGACTACACAACCTAGACGCCTACAGCGAAGGCCTTAGACGTTCTTGGGGACCATAGCGTTCAACACCCGCGAGATTCTAGCATTGGCATAAAGTGAATTGTGCTGCGCTAATGTATATGCACTCGCTTAACACCTGAGAGAAAAAAACAAATTTATTATACTATCAAGTACTCTAGTAGGACCACATACCTTTCTTAGCATTTTCATCCAGCCCTCGTGCAGAACGTCTCGTTCTTTGACTGAGCTGTCCGACATCAGAAATATCCCGCTCTGTCTTTTTCGCCGTTTTAGATGCTTACACTTTCGAGAGGAACGTACGCAAGTACTAATTCTACATATTCGAGACCTGCTTCTTTACCGTACAACACACTACCAGGACTTCCCATTCTTTACTACGCTGCTCCGCTTTGGAATAATCGACCTGGAGTGGTCTTTCCCGCCATTTGACACGTTTCCAATTTCAATTCAAACGTACATATATTTCCACTTCCAAGTCGTCGGCGTGTATCTACATCGAAGTCAAACGTTGCCTATTCCCCTGGCTGCATATCTTTCGCACTACTGTTATGCTTTCATAACAGAGGACGGACTTTACCTATAGGATTGTTCTAACATAAAGAAAAAAAATTGTTCATGTTCAACTAAACGTTCTTAGAACCAAAATTTTTCGGCTTCAGTCAAATACTTTTCGAACCGAAATTCACTTCTAACCAAAAACCTCTTCGAACCAAAGTGATATGCTGTCGATGCCGACTTTCTAGAGGTTAAGTCACAACGACAATTCTAAAAAATAAAAGAATTATTTGAACTTAGTTTAGTTATTAAATTTATATTTTGTCCATTTTTGTTGTTTTTTTTTTCAAACCAGATTTTATACAAGTGAGGCTCACCCAGTGGCTCATGCGGATGCTTCTTGTATTTTTCGTTTGTTTTTTCTATAGGCTTACTCGGAGTGCCGCGCGATTCGGTCTACGTTAATGGTTTATGTGTTCATTCTTGTAGTGATTTTTAAGTCTATGCTTCATATCCTATCGCGGCTGCATGTCAGGCTGTTCTCAGACAACTTGAGACAAGTTGGGTGGCTTAACTTATACGTCGATAATTTACTTTAAGTTTTTTTCCATCCCCGATCTATTTAAAACAAAGAGTAGTACAAGTTTTGTCAGCCATAAGGAATACGATGTCTTCACACTTCAGTCACTCCTTTTTCATCAAGTTAAAAACCGTTAGAAAGACGCAACTGCACACCAATCCAATCGCTATTACCCCTTACCAGGTGAAGGGAATGCAAACTTCACCGCTGATTATTGGCTCTCGTGTTAAATTGAAATGAACTTTTAAGTTTTTGCTGTTAAGTTTGTCTTTAATTCAAGCGACTATAAAAGGAAAAAGGAAAAGAAAACTTGGACCGGATTCTGAAGTTCTTATTTGCGTGTGGAGGTCTGTTGCCATATTTCACTTCCTGAGGATTTAACGTCTTTGCTTCTCATAACCGAAAATAAGAACGAGTACAAGAAAGACATGAAGACGAAAGCTGCTTAAAACAATAATGCAAACAACGAGAATGTGGGCGATCGTCCTTGAAGCTCTGAACCACTGAAACGACTCTGGTCCAAGAGAAGACAACTGGTGTTTTTATCTTACATCGTTCTCATAAATTCCTATCTATTGAAGATATATTACGATAATCAAAGATATATAAATATATGTGCAGATATATGTATGTGTTTGTGTATATATATTCATAACTATGTACACAAACTGTGCAACTATCAAATGTTTATATATTTTCTTGTTTTGTCAGTCATTATGATTGATTTCGCTCATTAGCTTGGATGCGATGTAAAGTAATTTGTACGCATGTAATGAAAAATGTTTTTTTTTCTTTTTGTTTTTTTTTTCTGTTTTATTTTTCTTTTTCTTTTTCTCGTCTCATCTTGTTTTCTTGTATATTAAGATTTAGTTAATGGTAAGTGAGCGTTTTAATTAGATTCGTACACTCTGAAGCGAGCAGCAGTGATTTTCTATTTTATTATGTGCGTACATGACTAGCTTTTCTGTGGAAGACATGTTGGCGACGACACTGACATATTTGGTCAGATACCATTTGTAGAATTGATGATATCGATCGAATCATTCGTTTCGTGCAAAGATCATCATATAAGCGCGTTATTTTTACTCTGCATTTAAGCATTACACGCAGACAAGAGCCAATATACCCAACCAATACATATAGAATCCTCTTGTACACATACGAACGCGTGCACACAGATACACACACACGCGCGCATCACTGCAGATGCATTTACGCATGTTGCGAAAAGTCAGCAACGATGAAGAAAACGAAAACAACGGTGAGTTTTTCTCTTGAACTCATACCAACGGAATGCAGAAATCGTCATCGTCGTCATCCTCATTGGGGAGTAATAACTGTGATGGACATCAACGTTGTCATACACTCGCCAGTATATCTACGCTGTACCGTATATGTTTGTCGGTCCGTCGTTCCGTACGTCTGTCTGTTTATCCATCTATCTATACGAATGCACCACAGTGTCATCATTAAATAAAACGATAATAAAAAAATTGAAACAAAAGCAAAATTTTGTAAAACAAAAATAATTTTCATTTAGAACGTATTTCTGCAAAACAAATTTTCAATATGTTATGGATGCGATAGATTGTAGTTTATTGCATTTATGCATATGTTACAAAATATTCTAACATATATTATCATATGTTGTAATTAATTATATTATATTATATAATATATATTATCATAATATATACTTTTTCTTAATTTTTTAAATTTTATACAATTTATATGATAATAAATTTATATAATAATAAATAATTAAGAGCATATAATTTGTGTTTTATAAAAATTTAAAATAATCTTAATATATATTTTTACAAATAGAAAAGAAAAATCTATCACCTATGCGTTATAATTTATTGCTATACGCTATAAAATATAATATATATTATAAAATATTTTAATATATATTATAAACAATAAGAATTTAAATTATATTATGGTATAAACTATTTTCTGAATTTCATAAAAATGTTAATATAAATTATTTTTAAATTTTATACAATTTTAGCATAATTTTTTTTTCATAAAAATTTAAAAAATATTAATAAAATAAAAAATTAAACAACAACTATTTTCTTTATAAAAGAAGAATCTGTCACCGGCCTTCGCTAGTTATGAAAATTACAAAAAAAAAGAAGAAAAATCGGTTATAAGGAAAACCTCTCAGCACTTGTTACTAAAGACTTCTTAGGCAGAGATTGTTTACGCACAAAAATGTTGCTTCCAAAATACCAAAATGCATGAGTGAAAATATACATAACTTTTTTTTAACTTAATAAGTGTCTGTTATTATTATCAAGTCGCGTCACTGTTTCTCGTCCGCATACGCATTTCGGTTCACTGTTACTGACAGTCTATGCACGTGGCTTCGGTATTTTGCTGTTTAAGGAAAACCTCTTTTAAATGCTAGAAAGAAGCTTGTATTTATTCTAGCTTTTTTCTTCTGTTTTCTCATTTCTTTTTCTTTTTTTTTAAGTTGGATTGTTGGGAAATACTTTCAAGTAGCGTGTCGTGATGCGAATCAACTTATATAAACTCGAATTAAATGACGTTCATATGTGTATGTGTGTATGTGTACACATATTTATACTCGTATTACTTGCTGACTGCGCGTTTTTCTAACAATTTTAACTTTACGTTATGTTTACAAATACATGGGCATGATTCATATATACACGCACATAGAGAGTTGTATTTTGCTCATGTCGATGTGGATGTAGATGATCTGTACGCTGTACGCTGCTGCTGTATATGTTGCTCGTTCTTAGCTATTACGGTGGAAAAGACGTTGCGTTACGCAAATCCTCCAGAGGAATTATTTGCAATGTAGTCGCATGTTTTTCCCATTTCTGTTTCTCTGTATGCTTTATAGGAACGTAGGTTTCTTCCTAAAGACATCTCTCCAGGCGATTTTGTATAAATTCTTAGAATAGTCTAACCAACCAACTACACAACCCAACCACCATCAGCCGCATATAATATATTTATATATAAAAAATATAAATAAATGTTTTTGTATACACACATATATTTATATATCTACATATATACATTCAAACATACATATATATATATATATATATATATATAAATATATGCAAACCTTTGCCAATATATTCTTACATTTATATGAATGCATGTATTTCTATGCAACTATGTGTTAATTATATAAATACAAATGCATTTGTATGCGATTAATTGCGATATTGTGCTTTACACATGATTGTGTGTATGTGTGTGTGTGTAAGTATTTCAATATTAATATGCAAATACAACCTGATCAAAAGAGTAATTATTCAAAAAGTAGATCATTCCGAAGCTTCTTATACATCGATGGCGAATCGAACGAATCGAATTAAATTTCAGTGAGTATTTCATAAGCATCCTAGAAATGCTGCTATTATCACTTAATAGAGTAAAATTAAGTGCCTTCAATATGTAATGCTCTGATCGACAATTTCTAGATAATAGAACAACTAACAATTTTGAAGAGAAATTCAAAGGATTATCGTATGTTTAGCATTAGTAAGAGAGTGAACATCAGTCTCAAACTTTTATGACCATAATTAAAACATTCAACAGAGTTTGTAACGAATACTGTGTGTACGTCACCGTATACACGATCCCCCCGCCGCACATGGTGTTTTATATATAAAATATATCGAATTGCGAAAAAAGCGCCATTTGCCCAAGAACCATTTTCTTGTTTATTTAACACGAAAAAAAGTAATGCTTAACTTTAAAGCACAATTAAAACCAGATACGATAGTACGAAACACGAAATATCGATGTGAAGGCTGCACGAGCCCTAGATATTGATTGGATTGACGATTGACGATCGTTGATAGTGACACACTATTCGAACGCGTCCACATGAAAACTTATTGCTAAAACCACTGAACCCTCTTCACGCTATATTCACCGGATATTACCACTTTTGCTTACGATGTTTCAATCGCTAATTTATGAGCAACCCAAACGATGTTAGCATTTTTATGACGATATTGAAAAATTCGTTACAATTTTCATGCGAAAAGAAGAAGTTACCTTCTTGGGTTATTCATAAAAGTCCGAATTTTTATATATATGTTTAATAATCAGCCATTCAGAGTGTGTTCGGATATATCCTATATGTTTATAAACACGCGGATGGTCAGGGAGAAGGAATTCCGGAAATAGGCCCAGAATGTGGCCTCAACTTGGGAGTTGCACACCGATCGATAAGTGTTACGCTTTTACCGATCGAGCGACCACGCACTAGTCGCAATTAATGTCTGTTCTACAGTAGTAGGAATTAAATCCAATTAGGTCAACTTAGTAGTTTTTTTTTTATCTACAACTAGGTTATGCGGATGCCAGTACGAAAAGAAAGTAGCGGGTAATGAAGGGCAGTATTCATGGACAATGAAATGTCCCGGGAATTGCATACCGATCGATAAGTGTTATGCTTGATCGACTGGCCACACACTAGTCATGACAGAAGTGTGATCTACCGTAGCGAGAATTGAACCGGTTACGTCAACTTAGTAGTAATACGGCACTTTTGATTTACAAAATTTTACAACATTTTTAACTGGATTCTTACAACATTATGAACATGGACAGACTCCTCTTTTATTCTCCAAAAAGTAAGAAAACGCAATGAATACGACCATATTGCCATTTCATCACAGTTAACTAAGTTTAATCTAATAATTTAAACACTGAACATCGAGCACTTATTTAAAAAAAGAAACATGAACGACTGATTATCAACAAGAGTTAACCTTCAGCAGCGATAGTTTTGCATAAGATTTGGAGCATTTGCTCTTTGACTATTATCTTGATTCATCTCTAGATAATTCAAATTTTAATGTGACTGGAAGAGAACAAGTTGAACGTAGTTTTTTCTCATTGCAATCAATGCTCTTTAAAACATTTAAGGACGCTAGGCGCTAGATTAGGGTTTTATATTAATATATTAATAATATTTTTTTCGTCATATGGTGCAATGTACTTAGTTCCATAAACGTTTTAAGAGCACGCCGACAAGAAAGCAATATTTATCGCCAGTTTAACTTTAAAGTAAAACATATCAGAAAATCGAAGTTTTCTACGCTATAAGTGTCTGTATCTATTTTCAAATCGATGTTTACCAAGATTTGTTACTCTTTGTTTCATATACATAATATGTGTTACTGTAGATACCATTTTAATAACTCGACTGAAAGCTACTACTTTTCTCTTCAAGTTGATATGATCTTAGGCTCGCAATTTACTGCGTTCATACTTTTTAATATAACGAGATTTTTCTAAGTAAAAAAAAGTTTACCTCTTAAGACTCCTAATTCAAATGAGAATTTATTAAACGAAATCCTAAGATATTTTACTGAATATCGTAAGAATTATAAATGCTGGCCTTCGAATTGTATAAATCATTCCAAGGGGTCATTGCTAAAGGTCAGACAAATCGAAATTTATTTATTTACTTTTCGTTCGATCAATCTTCAACAACAAAAGCATAAATAAAGTTCAAGCGATTACGAATCGTCATATGTTTCTTGGGGGTCTAATCTAAGACTTGAACATATCTTTTAAATATATTCGTAGCATTTCACTTTCATTTTTTTCTTTTATTATGAAATGCGTCGTTGCCAAATTAGCTTCGAAAGATCTCTACTTTCTCTACTTTCTCTCTACTTTGTCGATCATAATTTAAGTATTTGTAGTGAAAAACCCAAACAATTTGATCATAGTCAGGCCAGCGGATGTACTTAATGGAAATTCTGCGTAACTGATGAACGCATAATCTCTGCTGGTATTCCTGGAGATTACAAAATATAATATTGATTAATTTCAGCTATTGCTTAACCTTATGGGAATAGTCGTGGTCTGTACCTGTGAATACAGAAAACCAGCTAAACACCACGTCTTTCCAAATAAGTTGCGAATTTATCTACAAATCCTATCACATACATTTCTCCACTTAACGAGCGCAATATTGCGCCAACCGGAAACATGGAACCTAACGAAAAGCGTGTGCAAAAATATCGTGCCGAAGGTGCATGCTGAAGAGCGCTTACGAAGACTTTCGTGACAACATGACTGACGATTCAAGCTGAGGCTTAGATAATTCTCCCGACGTAATACTTTACAATAGTTCCGGGAGGATTACCATCAGACGAAGTGAGAGAGTTTTAGTGCGTTGAAAGCCTCTCACTCTGATTTTAGATCGGTAATGCTTTCCCCCGCTTAAAAAAAAGAAAAAAACATACTTTTCTTAAGTCGTAATCTTTCTTCTTTCTTTCTATTTCCCAGCTCTCCGTTCGGAAAGCTTAACTACACTTTAAACAGCACTACTAATATCAGATATGTCGTCTTATGCTGGCTTTCGAATGATGCCAAGTTTTAATTATAAATGCAAACTTCATTTTATGAGCGCCTCTTAGTTCTTTATAACGTTAATATAAAACACAAACAAAAAAAGGGTGCAATGTCTGCCTCTTGAGATTAATTTTTCACATTTATTCAAAGGCCAATCTAGTTTATATACGTTTTCTACACTTGTTGTATGATTAATTAATCAATACTTTCCATTTGCATATAGTTAAGTAGAGAAAAAAAACATTTTTGTTTGCAGTCATGGGAGGAGTTTTCAACTAAGCAACCAATGAGCAACGAAGAGATGTGAAAAAACTAAAATTAAGTAAAAATGCATAGATGTGTGTGTGTTTCTGTATGCACGAATAATATCTGTTCAAGTGTTTGTGTGCATGTTCCTGTGGTAGCGTAGGCTTAATGATCAAATGTCAGTAAAGAAAAAAAAAAGCAAAAAAAAAAACAAAAACGGAAAGATCTACGAGAGGCAAATTATGTTTTTCTCTACTTATATACACGCACACTAGCTTTTTTCATACACGTACGCACACACACTCCCAAAGTGTAGACAAAATTCAAGCTTGAGCAAAGCAGCAAAAACTGAGAGCAGCATTGATGTGAGTATCAATTAAACTCTGCAAACACATACATGCAGAGTATGTGTATGCGTTTAAAAAAGAGATTATTATTGAGCGCATATATACACATGCATGTGTCTGTATATATTGTACATATTCATATATTTTATGAATATAGAGACATATTTGAACTAAACACGTCTGTCTGCGCACTTAAGATGGCTGGCAGTTATGTAAATATCAATTTAGAAAACATTCCTTTGAATACACACAGGCGCACATGCCTATATGTATATATAAAATATGGATGTATGTTGAAATAGATATAATTTAATTGACTTTAAGAGAATTGTTAGCTGCTTCAAATACTTACAAGTCCCCAGCTACCTATTAGGGGGCGTGTCTCGACAGGCCGCCAACCGCTACGAAACGCAAAACGCACAGCTAACGATCACAAGGAATAAAATTTTTTTTCGAAATATTGCTATATTTTTGCCGGCATACGCATATATCATGTTTTTCATTAAGAAAAAATGAGTGTACGTTGATGTTGTTGCTATTGCTGAAAATTTATTGGTGACTATAAGACAAAAAAAAGTTTTCAGAAAAACACATCTGAAACAAATAAAAGCAAATGTTGTCATATGCATATAAGTACTTATTTGCGTTCGTTCAACAAGAGAGAGTAGTGCCCTCAAGTTAAAGAGATAAAAAAGTAATTATTTTCCTAATTATAGGAGACAGTGCCAAAAATTTTATTATTATACATTTGAAAAAGTTTGTGAAGATATTGCGAATACAAAAATATACAAGCATTATATTAATTGTCAAAAAATGAGGATATATTAGATTTGTCATTCCATTTGCAGCACTCAAAAATTCGCATTTAGCGACCCTTTAAATACTTTTAATCAGCATAAGAAACTGAGTGAGTCAATGTAGGATTATCCAACTATTTATTTATTGCTTGTAGTAAACGATGTTCCCACCTCTTCGTGACACTTCCTTTATAGGCCTTAGATCTTATATGATTGACTAGAGAAGGTTTAAGGTTTAATCATCTATAATTTGGAAAACGGTTTTATTGAAAAAGATTGCTGGGAACTACACTAGGAGGAAGTAATAAGAGTATTCCTTTCTTTTGAAAATATTACTTCCTTTCTCAACAAAAGATTTTTTGTGAAAGTTTTGTAAGAAGCAACCGTAGGCGATCAGTTTTTCTTTTTTTGGACTGAATGGTAATAATTTATGAGCGTATTATATATTTTATCTGCCTTTGCATAAAAAGTAGTAGTTTGAGTCGCTTGCCGAGAAAGATCCTAAAAGCCTAAGTGGCCTAAAGCAACTCTTTCTAAACAAAGTTAAAACACCACGTCAATCAGGTCCCCAACAATATTGGCTCTGCGTACTCTGCGTAGAAATATTGCTTAGAGTGTTTACTATTTGCAAAATATTCGCGTAGAGAATGCCTCCTTTCTTCTGACTTCTAGGTACAACCCTTCGGGTACCGTGGTGGAATGCGGGAAACCAAAAACCTACAGGACTCTTCATTCTGAGTTGTAGATAAAATTAAACGGTCATACAATTCTAATCGATCTGGTAATATAAAAGCAGAATGAACTGCCATTCTCGCTATCGAATGACAGTTCACGTTTAAATAGTTCGTTGTATCAGCGGGCACTGTGGAGCAAAGCCTACTTCGGCGGCTTTTTGCATACCATCTACAAATACAAAAACGATAGAAAAAAAACTATAACTTGCATATATATGAACATATACATGACATGTTAGTGTAAGGATAACTAAATACCTAATCAAGTAATCGTCCCGCCTACATTGAAGCAAATATTTTCAAACTCTACTGCATTACTTTTACAATAAAAGGTAATAGGTACCAAAAAAAACCCGCCGTAAATTGAAAACACTTTTCTTCTGTTTCTTCTCACTTGCTTTTTTTTTGAATGAATAATTGGAAAGATTGTACTCTGACATGTTAATCCAAAGAATCTTACAAAAAAGACTCTTGACCACTTAATCAAAAATCACACTGATGTCATGTCTGAAGATTTCCTTTTAGTATTGCGTGCGGCAGTGGGATTTTGTATCACATCTCCAGTATCCCCAATGACATAACCTTAGGCGTTTTATTAAACAAGCGAAATGCATAGTTGATAAAGATGGATAAGGTTTTCAATGTTCAAAACTTAGAACAATTTTTCAGTGTTCAAAACTTATAAAAAAATTTTTTATAATCTATCATGGCGCTCGTCGCGACAAGAAAACTCGCATTCTTCAAAGTCTTCAAAGAATCGGCCAGTGTCAACTCTTTGCAATATTCCCTACAATAGATCGAGCGCCAGTATCAAGGCCAACGCTACGTTACTCGTACCAAATCATGACAGTCTCCTTCTAACATCTAATCATAATCGGTTAGCAGAGTCCGTCAGGACTCATATTCCTGCGGCACGCTGCTCGATGTTACTACGTGCCGGTAAGAGGAATGAGTTCTTAATTTTTCAATATTTAGTTTTTTTTTTTTAACGTTACGATCTTTTTTGACATCATTCGATTAATAGCAACCAAATAACTCAAATCAATTTTGTGAAGACTTTGTAACACATGAAGATATTTACCGTTCTATTCTATTTTATGATCTGCACGAATCTCTTCTACTTTCTTCATCAGCACGCACGAAATGCGGAATCCATTTTGGTTGCTTCACAAGAAGAGTGAAAATAGATTCAAATTTTCGTTTTTCTTGGTGATCAACTGATCGACTTAAAAGTTCACACTGCGGACGATTAGTGTAGTATTTTCTGAAGTAGCTCACAAATTGAAAGTTTTGCTTCATGCGATAGGGGTGAAGAAGATTTTGTGACTGTTTTTTCCACGTACAATCTTTCTTCCATGAACCGCGATTTTTTGCTAACTTTTCCCCTTTAGATAAAACCCATAAGAAAACCGTTTTAAAATAAATTTTCACTTTTTTATTCTTTTCTAAAGATTTTCTCAAAATTTAATAGACGTCAAAAGAGTTGCCACTAGTTATCTCTCTAAATATTGCTGAGGTTTTTCAGTTCATCAAGCAAAAGTAAGAAGAATTAATCTCATTCTACGTAAAAAGGCCGATAAGATAATAACAACGGAACAGGAAACAGAAGGGAAAGTATTGACGCATAGTAGTCTCTTCTATTGACTGCGAATATTTACAGGCTATTTTAGTTTCAACAAACAAGCATGCGAAAATTGGAAATCCCCAAATTCTGATAACTCAATAAGCTATGATCTGTTTACACCATAAGCGATTATTCTTTTTGTTCCTTTTATACGTTTACCAGTAAATTTATATTTTTTTTATCCCTCACTTATTCCAAACAACACACAATTAAGTTCATTGCAGAAATTGTACTCAACGTATGATTTCAAAATTGCAGTAAATGAAAGCCTTTCATCCAACATAAACGGGAGATTTGTTTCTTATTTTTATTATTGTTTAATGAAAGAAGAGCTTTGGTTTTTATTTAGCTTACCTTGACATAATTCTAGTGCTGCTCCGATTTTTGAAATTGCACGTCCGTTAATGCTTGAATGTTAAACAACTAATGCCTGTACAAAATTAAACGGTGTTGGGTACGTTTACTAACAATCCTTAAAGTTCAAGTGAGATATGTCTTTATTTTTATTCAATATTGATTTCTTTTTAGTTGCAAGAAATTGAAATTAATTCAATAGACATAAAAAATAATTTCAATTTAATCTGAGGTTAATTTCTATTCGTCTTATTCTTCTTAGAAAATTTCCTTGTTTTTTGTTGTTGTTATTTTAGAAAAAAATGCAGTAATTCTTTACGAATAATTGAAATATTTGCATAAATTATTTGTTGAAACAACAACCACAACCATTCGGCCGTATTGTAGCAAACGGATGACACAATTGTTTTCAATTGTTTTTTTTTTGTTTAAAACTAATTTCTTTATTATAATAAGTTTAAAAAGAAAAGTCTAAAATCATTATTTAAAAGTATTAAAACAAAGTGAACTAAATCTAAATCTAAAGCTAAACTGAATGTCCTTTTTTTCTCATTTTTAAATCAAAACTTTTTATCGGGATCTTCCACATTATTTCTAATGTAAGATTTTAAAAGCCATGGTCGCAACTACGCACTTATTAACGCACACAAGGTTCAGAAATGACAAGAGATATTACTTTCCAATACCTTAGTATATATTGGAAAAAAAAAAAAAAATTAAAAATCTTCCGAGGTCTTCTCTAAAAAAAAAAGTAAAAAGTTACGAATTTTTTTTTTTAATCTAAAGGGAACGCAGTTCGTGATTATTTTGCCAATTTACAAAATATCATACATAGTAACTTAACACAAACAAAACCAGTTTATTATTTATATGAGAGAATGAATACTTAAATAAATGCAATACTCACGCATACACCAATTCTGACACATTGTCAGCCTTTGCGATTGGATGGCCCGGTATGTGTAGATAAATGTGTGTGCTTCAGCAAAAAAATAAATAAACTCCATTTAAATTTTTTCTAATTAGATCGGTTTAATTAATGTTTTATTAAAAATATGCGTAGTTACAAATAAACGTATGTAACGCATATACAAATTCCTGTTTATCTCTTTAAAAGCAAAAAAAACAAGCCTCAATTTATTTAAAATGCTCTTAAAGCAATGATCTCTTTTGTTATTTACATTTCTCTATGAGAAAAACAACAAAAATCTCTTTCCTCTTTTTGTTTTTTTTTTGCTGCTTCTTTTTTATTCTCTGCTCGCTGTTACTCATCTGTATTGCGTTAGTATAGTTACTTATAAAACATGTTTTAGTACGTGCGGGCTAGAGCCATTTGAAAACATAAGCGTTTTTCGTATTCGGTAGCGTGCTTCCATCTAGAGAACACAGAAGGTGAACGCAGTCGCATCAACTTCCATATAGTGTCAAACATTAACAACCCACGACAATAGTTTTTCATCATTTTTGGAACTAAGTTATGTATTTTGGTTTTCGTCTCCATCGAGGTGCCCAAGTAATAACAACGCAACGGCAGAAGATATAAAAATAAAAAAAAAACTAAAAATAAAAAAAAAAATTATGGTCGTCGTCGTCCTGACCGCTATTTCAATTTTATTGCTATTGTGCCCAAAAAAATACAACTCTACTAAATTGAATTTCAACACTTTTCAACACTGGTTAGCATTCTGACAGCAGAGAGCAGTGACAGCAGAGGCAGCGCCAGCAGCAGCCACCAGTTTTCAAGTGACAATTTATTCGTGTTGCATTGCAGTGGTAAAAGTGATAAAAACGTTGTGGAAAAATATGCAAATTATAATTGCATCCAAGGAAATTTTCATACAATTTATCGAAAATACATCAAATTCAAATGATATTGATTTGCTGAAATTGTGATAACGTAACAAAATCGTTTTTACACGTCGGTAGATGAAGCTGTTTTGAACAGCTGTCTGTTTTAAGAAAAGAAGATTTGCGGTCGCGTTGGTGTTGAAATTGCTCACTGCATGCCATTAAATAGAATAGAGGTTGTGTGTTTGTGTTTATTTTTGGATAAAATTATTACATTTGCGCTGGCCGTACTAGTTAATAATAAATAGAACGGGATTTGTGTTAGCGGACGTAAAGAAAATTTTTTAACAATTAAACTCATAAGGTTGCCGGTAGATCGAGGGATAAATTATAACAAAGTTTGTAAGCAATCATCTGCTATCAACTCTTATAAGAAAAAAGTATCGCTATTACCGAAACTTTTTTGGGTAATCAGTTGTTTAATTCACTTAAGACAGCTCGTTATTAACGGCATCGCATTGGATAACTTTTACTTAAGAATGGATCCTTCGCGCGGTGACTCGCGCTATAATCTCAACTACTCGATGAGTAGTATTGGGCTTACATTGGCTGACCAAGCCGACATGTACGGTAATCCGCCTGCCGTGGCAGTACTTAGTGGGCGGCCGCCAAGTGCTGGCCTACTACAAAGTATGAGTGGCGGCGCAAGTGGTGTAGGCCTGGGTTCCCGTACAGCCGGTAGTCTTATGTCGGGCTCACCGCAATGCCAATCTCTAACAAACAGTGGCGGTAGTCATGGCCAACATGGTCAGCAGCGTGGAATGAAACGAGCTGGTTCCGATTGTTATGACGATCATCATCGTGGAGGTGGTGGTGGTGGTATGAGTTCATTGCAAGCTCTTGAAAATTGTGGCGCTGGTGGACAGCATACAGCCCAACAACAGCAACAACAACAGCAATCACAACAACAATCAACGGGTGGTACTGGTGTCTCAGATGTGATTGATGACAGTTACAATTCATTACAAAATAAAAAATCACCGCCAGCCAATGGCAAAAAGACCAAAGGCCGCGTTAAGATCAAAATGGAATACATCGACAATAAACTACGCCGTTACACAACATTTTCAAAACGGAAAACGGGCATAATGAAAAAGGTAAGCAAACAAACCCCAGCAAGCTTTCTTACTCGTGTACTCGTATTTTTTTTCTCTTTTATGTCCGCCAAAGTTACAAAAAAAATTATGCTACTTTTTTCTGGAATCATAACGTTTCAGTCGCTAGACGCAATTCGCCTAATTACCATTTATTTCCAAATGGAATTCAAACAGATTCCCTTTGAATAGAGGGATGCAGGACGTTTTCTATTTTCTGTTCTTTTTTCTCTTTTTTAATAAGACTTAAAAGCTTACGTGAGGTTTTGCAAAGGAAAATAACAAACGACAACAACAAGACATGTGCATTAATATACATTGGCAGGCAGGTAGGTAGGTAGGTAGGTTTTCGTGCACTCCGTTTGAATTTCCTTTGTTTTGTGTTTTTGATTTTTAAACAGATCGTGGTTACTTTTTCTATCTTTACGAGTTCTAAGCTTACATATCCATGCATACATACATACATACGTACTAGGGTGATTGTATGTAAGCCTGTAATTTTTGCACGCATATTGTTTGCTGTTAGAGTTATTTAATTCAAGTAAACCTACAGCTATGGCGGTGGCGGTGACTATTGCTATATATCTAAAAAGAGCGGCGGCCGTACAGAGAGCATGGATATATGTTGGTTGTTAATTCTATAAAATCGGTAGCTTATCGTTCATTGCATGGGATGCAATATTACACTGTTTGTATGAATGTTTGTTTGGTTGTATAGTTGTGATGGAACATACACACATACACACGTTCGCGCACACATATATCTATATATATGTATACATATGTGTACATATATATACATATATATAAATATATATAAATATATATCTCTATATACATATACAAGCTTACACACAAATTTATACATATTGAATGGCTTTCTTATTCGAATTATATGAACGTACTCCCAATACAATGGGACAATAGCTACATACGTACGTAGGTACGTACCTATCTACGTAGCTATGTTACCTATCTACCTACCAACCAACCAACAAACGTACGTTAGGTACCTATATATACGTGTACAATAGTAAACAATGGCTGACATGCGATGATGCTACTGTTACTGGTGTGCTATTGCGCCTGCAATTGAATACATTTTCGCGTATATCCTTTGAGGTGCACGCTTTGGTGATTTGCGGCACTGGGAGCAGTCGCTATGAATGCTTGTTTGTTTGTTAAACGTTTGTTAGTTGTCAGGGCAATAATTGGTAATATTTAGCATTTGCATTTCAGCAGATCGTTACAGTCTTCTACCATTAATAAATGTGTTTTATCATTATGTATGTTTAATAACACACACACAGAGATATACATACACGCACACATAGATAGATAAATATTATTATGCGATTATGCACAATAGATTGTTAATCAAATTACGTATGCATGTGAATTGAGAGACGGGGGTGCGTTGACGTACATAGCAAAAAAACCCAATAACTGAACAAACTATTTTTAAACTGATTTTAATTGTTTGATTATTCCTTTCCCTATACATCCTTTTTATTCTTGCTTGCATGGTTCCCACAAATTGTTAAAATGTATGTTAATACCGACAGAGGTTATACACACGCACATACGCTTATTGAAAGCGTAGTGGGGAAGCGTTGAAGCGACGTTTTGGTTTACTAGAGTAACAATCGATAAACACTAGAGAAAAGTAGTTTAAGAAACTAATACGAAAATCATTATATCGCTAGGACCCAATTTTGCGTAGTCTCGCTATTGGGGTGAAAAGTTTTGCTCTTAATATCAACTGGCCGACCGAAGCATTTTATGATCTTAGTTCCATTATTATTGTTATTATTCACTAGACTAATGAAATTAATTCTTAAACTAGAGAGATGAGAGTACTAGCAGCATCGGCTATAAGCTCGTTGATGTTTTTCCTTTTATTGGTTATGCAATAACTCTAATGCAATGAGATTTGACCCCACGTGTACTGACGTGCTAGAGGCGCTTCTTAACAATTCAGCCACAGTTCCGGTTACGATCTTGTCTCTAAAGATTTGTCAATCTACGAAATAATTTCTACTTCATTTCCTAAATTCTTGACGAAAATGCATACTGATCTTTCATCTCCGTTTTTTCTTCTTTTTTGCCTAACACACGCACTTTGGTAGTGAATTAAGACTAAACGAACCAAATTTCAGCTCCCTACGTGAATTCCTGCAAAATTCAACAAATGAGAGCAATAATGAGCAGGCGAACACCTAATTGCATACCGAAAATATGAAGGTTCTTAACAAAATTCGTGCTGATTTATCTTAATCTTTCGTTAATGTTTGATTCATATTGAGGTTATGTTATGTACGTACTCGCCATATGCTATTTGTAGTCCGGAAACGCCTTACTATAGTCTACAAGAGCCTTGATTGGTAAACCAAAGCAAAAAAAGTACGTTGAGATCAACATTTCGCGTAACGAAATTTCGGAAATAACTTCATACGCGAACTTCACACTTCCTCGGTGCACATTTTTCTAAGAGTCAGTGAAGTACTTTCTCGTTTTTATATGTTTTCACCTCTTTTTTTTGATGAATCCGAAGAATACTTTTTTGAATTTCCCCAAATATTTTCAATTAAATAGGTACGAGACTCCGTAGAGAAAGTAGAAAAATTATTGTGATCGATAAATATTTATTGAAATATTCATACATAATTACCTTGAAATACAAAATAGACTCTCTCCTCCGTATTACTGGAAAAATGAGTCTTTTATACCCCCCACCGAAGAAGGGGGTACATTCGTTTGATCAAATTGTTTGCAACAGCCAGAAGGAAGCTTCAGAGATCCCATAAAGTGTTCATAGTCTTGATTAGCATGAAATGTAGAATCGGATTAAGTGCGTTTGCTAAACATTTCTCGTGCCTGTGCTAAACATTTTAGTCCAATTCGGTCAAGGGATACGCCCAAAAAACAATGTAATTTGAGAAAAAATTAACAAAAAAAGATCTATAAATAGATCTAAATTTAGTGGAGTAACCACTGTGTAGTATCCGTACAAAAATGGAAAGGCTCGACCGCGCCCGTTTGGTACAATAGAGTATTAGAGTTTAATTTTCTTGAGAAAACCCTTGCAACTTTAAAAAAGGAGCTTCGGAAAACTCGTAAAGTATATCTATTCTTGATAAGTATCAATTTCGGAATTCAGCTAGAAGTATCTGTCCATCCATATGTTCATCTGCTTGTCTGCTTATAGGTATGATGTCGGCGGTAACCATTTTCCCAATCGCAAAAAAGTTAACAAATTTGGATGAAATTTGGCCAAGACATTAGAAGTTTCTGCGCGTTGGTTGGTATTGCAAATGATTCAAATCATTCGAAGGACGCGTCTACAGTGCAACGTAAACTAAGATCACTTCCGCCTTTAAAAGTAAAAAAAAAACAAGTTTTCTGGTTGTTACTCATAAATTTTAGCAGAAACACGATAAACATTTCCACAGGTATTCTGAAAAATGAAAAAATTCATTCAAGCCCTCACAATACTATAGAATACTGGAATTTAATTTCCAAGTACTTCTTTTAAGATGAAATTGGTGGGGTAAAAAAGAACTTCCTTGCAACTTCCTTAGATGACAACAAGATCTAATTTTCAATATTTTATGATGGCGGCCTTTTTAGAGCAAAGATTAGATCCATAAATTTGTTGTGTCAAATCTTATTTTTTTGGATCACCTGATACACTGTAAGACATTTTCATGAACTCAGTTACGCACAGCTAAAATTTTCCCTTTTTATTAAATACTTCATTTGAGGAATGGTGGTGTAGGCGAAATCTTGTAGAATTTTAATTGTTGATCTTACTCACAACTTTGCTTATTTGCTTTCTTGCATTTTTCTATTAAAGTTAACATTTCATGTGAGGTATAAAACGATCGTTACCAGCCTGCCGTGTCGCGAATGATCTGTCATCGCTAATATGAGGTCTAGCCCACTTTATGTCCTATACTATTTGTTCCTCGTTAACAATTAAAAAACATCAAGACTTTCGGATGTTGTTTTAAAGCAAAAATCTGGTAACAAATGATCGGATAGCACTTCTGTTAACTAAAATTTGAACTGCATTCAAGCGATAATCAGTTGCTTCATTAGAATTTCCATTTTTTTATACCCACCACCGAAGTTGAGGGATATATTTCATTTTATCATTTGGTTTGTAACTCCCAGAAGGAAAGTTCGAAGATCCCACAATGTATATATATTTTTGATCAGCATCAAATTTAGAATTGATTTAAGCATGTCCGTCTGTCTGCGATAAACACTCTCCTAGCTGCCAAAATGAAAATTTGGAAGCAACAATGGAAGTTCCTGTACGCAAGTTGGTGTTAAAAATCGATCAAATCGGTCAAAGGCAGGTCCGCAGTACAACGTAGACTGAGAACACCTCTGCTTTGGAAGCAAAAAAAAAAAAAAAAAATTGGATTGTTTACTCATTATTCATAAACCATAGCAAATAGAATTTTAAAAATTTTCAAAAATATTGCCCTAGGCATCCCGATCACGCTCATGCTACATAATAGAATATTGAAATTTAAGTTTTTTTTTCGAAAATGTTCGCGACATTAAGAAAAATGTCTCTGGAATCACATAAAATGTATATATTCTTGACAGGTATGAAATTCAGAATCCACCTAAACGTATCGTTGTGGTTGCTTAATTATTTTATGCCGGTAGTAAACATTTTCCTAGCCTCCAAAATGAAGATATCGGCTTCAATTTTGGCCGAGACATTGGAAGTTCTTTCACATACGTCGCTATTGAAAATGGGCCAAATCGATCACAGGCCATGTCCACGGTATTCCAAGGTTGGCTATGTTCCACGGTATTCCATAAAAATAGAAATATCTGCTAGGCCCGCCTATTAAAATTTAGTTTTTCCTTCTTTCTTTAAGATAAAAGTAGTGGGTATAAAAGATTCGGTACAGCCGAATACAATTTTCTTGTTAAGAAATGTAGTTAAAAGCAGAACGTGATAAGAAACGACCCATACTGTCGAAAACGTTTCTTGATTTCTCCAAAAGGTAAATTTCATTCAGTGACATTTTGTTGATTATCCGGCGTTGTGCGCACAAGACAGGGTTGCATAAGATAATTTCTTATCTTTCAGATACAGTGCCTCCGCAAGCAATATTTTAAACATCGAAAAGCTAGCATTTCCCTCCGTCCGGCATAAGCGGTTTTCAAAGGATCTATTATTTTCGTTCATTTTTTACGAAATTATATCGTGAAAATTTATTCCACTTTCAATGGGGATGATTTAACTTTTCAAGGTTCTTCATGGGTTAACGAGTAACGTAATAATATTTAAAGATGAGCCAGCTTAGAAAGAAAGAACGACATTACAACCCAAACATGAAATAATGATAGCATTGCAAGAGTTTTTTGCTTTATTTGTTTTTGTAAAAGTTATTAATTATTTGCAAGTAATTGACTCTGGTCCGATATATTACTCAAATTGTATAGACCAACAATTTGTCTTTCTAAACAGGGTGCTTCACTAAATCCTAAGTCTTATTCTTAACTCTAAAAATATTCACCTGGAAATAGAATCCACGAACAGAGACAATTCACATGACATTTTGTATGCAAGATCCCTTAGAGGTATTGCCTGTAAAAAGCACCTCCGATCGCTTGATGCTATTGACTGGTGAATTTATTGTAAGTTTGAAATATTTATTGAGAAAAGGAAGGAAGGAACCCAGCCTTACACTACATTTTCTTAAAAAATGCGAATGCTAAGCAAGACGGAACATTCTCCGTAATAAGTGTACGCTGGTAGGCAATTTCTTTCCTTTCCAGAATGTACGTGTTTATGAAAATATCTCTTATAGTGTTGTTCGCAAAATCATGTCTAACCCGATTTCTAATTGATGGAACATCCATAAAGCTTCTAGTTTTACTTTTACTAACATCTCAAACCTTACTTAGGTATTGCTTAGTATCTTCCTAACGATCTCTAAATTTTCTGAGAGGTCGAAAATAGTTTAAATATAGCACCTGATTCCTTAACGGATTTTATACATAATCATCTTTAGCTGATTAGCATCCTACCCTGCTTCTCAAAATGACTTAGCACATCATTAAGAAACAAATTGATTCTCACTTTGTAATTCCGGTAATACCTTGCAGAATGCCCAATTTGGCCTTCGGTCAGAAAGTAACACCTTTGGACTTTCACTAACTGAAGTTGACCAGAGATAATCGGTCGATAAGCCATGGAAGAATGTGTATTCTTGTACCTCTTGGCTTAACAAAAGCATTTGATAGGATTCGACATGGAAGAATCAATTTTGCACATTAATCCAGTTAATCCAACTTCCACATTGGTCACATTTCTTCTAAAAAATCTTTGACGCTACCAAAATTCTACACTTGTAATCTGTATTTACCTCTTCGAGTAAAATGCACTGTTGTGCCTTCACTTCTCATGTCGTATCTCAAGTATTATGTTTTTTTCGGCTCCCAACGTCTGGTCAATCGTGCCACACGTTTTGTTTGCAATGCCAAACCCAGAGATCAGATTTTCTCCTTCGTTTCTGTCTTTTTGAAATTCCCATTTTCCGACTGGTTAAAGTTCAGCTTGCTGATCTACCTTCATAAAATCATTCAAGCTCAGTCGCCCTGCATTTTTATCGAAGGAATACAGTTTTCTAGGTAGAACAGGAATCCTTCTATTTTAATATAATATAATATGAAATACCACATATCTGTGCCTCTCTTTAGCCGAACAATCCGAACAAAAAAAATTTATACTAACGACAGAAAGATTATGACAAGAGTCAAAGAATACTTAGTTTTCCTTGTAGTCTAATACGCTGCCAACGTACATGGAAGCCGGCAAGCGTTTTGTCTAAAGGTTAAGTTAGCTACGTCCGCAAATCTTTTCAACTTCTACACTTTTTCATTCATTTGCACTTTTTTCACTTTTTCATTAAAATTTAGAATTTTTGCTTTTTTTTGTTTCTCTAACCAGCTCCTGAGGAGTCTTTTCATTAATACTTTCATTTCATTTATTGTACCAATAGCGGAAAAAATGTTGTTAACTCTGTAAGGACCAAAGTCATACTCTTGTTTTGCTCCACACTGTCCTTCCTTATGTCTTGTAAGCAAAGGAGTTTACTGCCATAACCAATAAATAATAATGTTAAGTAAATATTGTATGAGGGGAAACTTGAAGAGTTAAAGAATGTGGCGACGACAAATTGAGAAATGAAAACCAAGATGGGAGGTAACAAAGTTGTCCTCTTCCTCTTTGGTTTTCTGACAGCTGCCGAGATAGGTGGAATTAAGAATTTTTATCCATTCAAATTCAAGATATCTTATTCTCGAGGGGTCCAATAATACTGTAATTAGAGAGACATGACGAACAAAAGTATTAAGGACGGTATATGATAATTAATTAACCCATTATAGGGTAAATTTAGTTTCATTTTCCGTTCGTTGTAATAAGGAGAAATCAGATTTGAAAACGCGTTTTATAATCTTGCGAGGTTAGGACAAACAAGATGAATTCCTGGAATCCATCGAGCTGACTCAGGAGCTGGATAGCAGGACTTTATTTATAATATTTTAACAACTCTTTGTTAATGGATGCAACTGATGACAAGAGACGAACGAGATCATATTCAGCTTAGAAAGAATCCTTCCATAAAAGATAGCTCTTGTTTAACAAAAAAGAAAACGAAAAAAGGTCCTTTTTTTCTATTATTCGTTGAAGATACTATTTGTGTAAAAATTATCCGGAATCGTTAACGTAAGTAAATTTATTCATCAAAATGTCTCGCCTTAGATGAATTGCTCTGCCGCACACAATCACGCAAATCCTTGCGCCGCTTGCTTGATTACGGTTTAATTTTCGGCTGCTTCGGGATATTTCCTCTCATAATTTTTTTTAAAATTTTTTAAATACATAAAATGGAACACAACTCCAAGAATGCTTTTGTTACACTTTGTTACACACAATAGTAAAGTGGAACGTGTTGCGAGTACACAGTGGTTTTGAGGACTTTTTAAGACGAGTTGCAACTAGTGTGGTTGTATTTTATCTATTCAAAATAAATTTAATTATCTACGATAACCAAGGATTATATGTGGGGACTAAGGCACCCATTAATCTCGGTTTTTTGACACGCGCTAAGTAGTACGGCTTCAACATTTTTTTTAAAGAGTTTGCATCCAAAGGATTTCCAACAATTCATCATATAGCATAAGGACCCCGCTTACTTGATTTTGTTAGCACTTTTCTTTTTTTTTATTTCAAAGGCACTGAAACTGTTCTTGCAAATCGTTTCTAAAAGAATGATTGCTTTGCTTTGCTTTGCTTAAGGTATTTCTTTAGGATAGTATTCTAATCATTAATTCTTATGAGGCTGCCTAGAGAGGATAGCGTAGTGTGTTTACACAGTCACACATGTCTGAAGTGCCTGAAAGAAAAAAGCAAATAAAAATACAAAACAAAAATTTTAATTAAACCAAATTAAATAACCCGTTTCCGAAAGTGTCAAATTGCATTTCTTTATGACCCAATGAAGAATGGAATTGTGGCAAGTGCCCTCATTACCGCCTATTTTTCATTTGTTTACTTTACTAATAATTATTGCTGACTTAAATTCAATCCGTAGTTGGAAACATTTGTATTATTTTAGTAAGAACAAAATGATACACAAGCAGAAGAAAACCTCTGATCAAGTATCATATCATGCGATCTAGTACCCACATCTTTTATTTTGAATGACTTAGATTTGTTGAATTTCACTTTCGCAAATCCAACCACTCTGGACGCGTTGAAGCCGAGTGAACCACTACCAACGCTTTTTATGATATTACAGTAGAAAGGACTTTAACAGCTTAAAATTGGGTTAATTCCGTTTATATGTTAAATGACTCGACTTGGTCCGAAACATATATTTTTCGTACCTTGTTTACAATTTCGTTTGTCCGTCCATAATCACCGAACTTGTAAAATATTCAGAACTATATTTAACCCTTAATTGACTTTTTTTAAATGAGCGCATACCCAGCTGCATAGTGGCACTTGCCTTGTGGTTTAGAAACTTCATCACCATTCTTCATTATCATTCTCCGGCACAAAAACACATGAGTACATGTCAGGTTCGTTTGCATCAAACGTTGTTTGGGAGTTACTACTGACCATATCATTGAATAAATTCATTCATACTTTTTTTACCATTCAAATAGCACGTCGAAGGTAAAGTAAGTCAACAATACTTACTTCTCTCAGTAAAAAATTTTGAAAAAACACCCAATGCTTGTACTTACTTGTTCACAATGTATGCCAGAGGAGACACGATAAGGATATATTTACATAAAATTCTATGTATTTAAAACACAATGTTATCAAATGCTGAACTTTCCTGTATCGTCTAAAGTAAAATGAACAGAAAATCTTGAATTAATTGTGGATAGATTTTAGCATGCATTTCCTTTAATCAAAGTCGTTTTCACTCCGAACTTTCAAAAGACTCCACGGAGTGTTTTTAATCACCATCTGCTGGGAATAATAGTAATGTTCCTTTTTTGGCGAATATGCGGGCTACTAAGGGCTTGTATATGCCAAATGGTACTTTCCAGCTACGTCCTAATTGCTTCGAATTGCTAAACCCTTCAACGACATACGACAAATTGACGAACTGAATTCATTTTTGATATGTTTACGTTATGAGGTTTCTCAACAACAGGTGTAAAACTTTCATTTAAAGAACTTTTCAGAAATAAAAATAAACGACAATCTAACTGAACCAGCTGCGGACTAAACGACGAATGTTGTGACTAACCCGTCTGTCATGGACAGATTCGCTCTAATTTTTCTAATTTCAGCCGAACGTATTGTGTGATGGCAGCAGCCCTTAATATATCATATTCTTCCGTCAATAGCCCTTAATATAAAAGCTTTGGAAAATTCTACAAAGTTGCGTAGTAGTTATAGACTCTGATATTTTCAGGCTTAGGCCTGGCACATATCATTTAACACTGACGATGTAGTTAGAGACACTCTTTTTGATAAACAATCGCATCCAATTTTCTTAAATATCTCGCCACACATTCTCTGTTTCTTCGGGATCAACTGGCAGCACTGTATTCTTGTAACCAAAACAAAACGTATGGCATAACATTCCTGAGCTGAGTAGACTTCATTGTAAACTTCAAAATTTTTGATGGAGCTCTCTTTTCTAAAAATTGCTCTCATGTACGCTAAAATCGTTTTTGAATTCACCTCGTTACGCTCAAATGCGACCTTGCTTTACATAACGTGTTCTGAGCGGGAACTTTATCACAAGTTTAGCAATTTCCTAATTTTGAGATGGCAACCCTTTTCGTTTAGTGTTATCGTATTTGTCGTATTTATCATTTAATGTTATCGTATTTAAGTAAATTTTGACATCGGGTTCGGAAGCTCAAGTGCACAGTTTAAGTTTCTGACTTTACTAGAAATTTCTAAGCGAAAAATCAGAGGAATTGATTTCACTCAGTTCTATTTCTTTGTTACCCAACCTATTAAAAAAAAGCTTTCGTGTGCACTTCTTGATGATCGATTTTTAAGTCCTCAGCTATGTCATGACTGATTTACACACCAGTGTCCGTCTGGCCTTTTTGTTAGAATATCATGTAATTTCTCTCTAACAAGCCAGTCATTGCGCGGATGGATTGCCTTGAACTTCAAAATTTCTGTAGTCATCTCTTCTTCATTACTTCAAAATAAAGTATTTTGTAAATGCATTAAATTTTCTCATGTATCGCGCAGAGGAGGAGGAAGGAAGGAACTTCAGCATTTTTTGAGTTTATCAGTTTCAAAGACGCGACCAATCGCATTAAAGAATGTTCGGCTTCACCTGTCAAAGCTCGTATGCCTTGACATTTGCCAACGCGAAGATTATTTCGTAAGTAAGAGACTCTTTTTGCATACTACTACTACCCTGGCAGAGTTTTTTTTCGGGCGGTAGAAGTAGATATTTACGATTCGCATTCTCAAGGCGAAAACAATTTTATTTGTTGTTGTTGTTGTTCTTTCGTATCGTATCATATCGTATTTAAAAATACGTGACATAGTTTATATCTAGTAAACGCAGAAATTAGTGATCGCTTTAATGACTGATATAGTCGTGGGTGATTGAATCTGGTTTGTTTCATTTTTATTTATTTTTTTTTTTTTATATTTTGTTTTTATTTATTTTATTTTATATTCAGAAAAAAAATTAGAGCTCTGAGTGGGTTTCGAGAAATGGCAAGAAACACAGTTTATAATTACGTGAATCTGAATATATTGATAGAAATGCGTGGACGTTTAACCGATAATTTGCTAAAAGAAAAAAGAAGAAGCTGACGAAGAAAATAATAATAAAAAAAAAAAAAAAATTATCAAGAAATACATACAATGAGGTCACTTATCGCGCAACCAAAACCAAACCAAACTGATTAAGTGGGATAGAAACTAATTTGCATATGGTGTCATCCGTGGTAATATATTTTATGTTTGTTTTAGCTTCAGCTCATTGATTATTGATCTACAAAACATTTTAAAATAGAACAAATGATCGCTTTCCGATACGATTTATGTGTTCCTGGATGAATCTTTGTATTTTCTTTTTAGGTATAAAAGTTTTCGTTTGCATACATACATACATACATGCATACGTACACACACACACATATATATATATATATATATATATATATATATATATATATATATATATGCATATATGTATACATATATATATACATACATATATACATATGTATTGCAGTTCATAACATTTGTCTGCGCTTTTTACGTGCATAACGCTAACCCAGTGCATTTCGGTTGTTGTTCTTGTTGATAGCGAATTTGCCGCACGTGTGATGTTTGCCACTGAAAATGGTAAACAGCTTAACTGCATTATCATCATCAATAGCAGCCGATGCACATACATACGAACGTACTTACTTATATATATATTCACACATCGAAATCATCGATATATATATATATATATATACATACATACATATATATTTATATATACACATATAGGCAAAGCTAAAAGCAATCGCAAGAAACGTGAATTTCTCTCGCAATAATTCAGAATAATGCCGCCAAAAGGTGTTAAATTGAAATAACCACCTAACCACCTCTACTTTGCCTCGATCGAGTGAAGAAGCTTTGCAACTTACTCTCATAGTGTGTGAATGGATGGATGTTGTGGCTGTCGCTTTCTGCGTGTGTATGAGCGTGTGTGTGCAGTGCACACAACAACTGATTTTCCTGTTGCGCTATTTGCGATGGTAATAGTGATGATGATGGCGATGTTGGTGGTGGTGGTGGTGATGGTGGTGGTGCTGCTACTGCTTTTGGAGCTGAAGCGATGATGATAGCCATTGGTAGTAGTAGTGGTGGTGGTGGTGTATATTTTGTGCGCTTTCGCACTATGTGTTTAACAAATAACAATTGTACATGCGCGGTTGAAATCGATTGGGTCAGGCAATCACTGATCGAACATTTCGATAAATTCAACACAAATATTCGAATTCTAACAAATGATTTGGTCTCCTGGGCGAATGGTTTTCCATGCATAAACAACAACAACAACAACAACAACAACACAATGGTAGCGCGCGCGTATCAATGGTTTAAGGGCGCAAATCGTCTTTCATGTAACTATCGATACTTCGGCTTGTTGATGCGTGTTTCGGTGTGCTTCTGGTCATGAATGGGGAACAACACATGAATAGTCAAGTCGGCAAAAGGTCCACCGACATATGGTCGATCTAAACGAAAATACATTTTTCTTACTACACACAAATCTCAGAAAGAAAGACAAAAGTTTCCTTCTCTGTCACCATAGCATTGTCACGTTCTGTGTAAGCGCTGCTGTATAAAGCCAAAAATTTAAATTGACACTTGCTCGCCTTTAAATGTACACATGTACGTAGACAAACACACATATACATATACATATATATCTACATATGAATGCAATACGTTCGCGTTATCGTTGTATACACAATCGCACATTACGTGCGCATACAAACAAACGAACATTAGTTCTTTAAATTCGTTTTTGAATTCATTTACCGCCGGCAAACATATGTTTATGTATGTGTGTGGTAGTGTTAAATCACGCTTTAACCATTGTTGACAGTGATGCGTATCGTTTCTGTCTTCTTCTTTTGCTACGAGGATCGTTCGCGAATTTTACATTACAACAGCAATTAAACGAATCAATGCGCGGTATCAATGGCGCCACTTGCATAACTTTTCTCGCTTCCGTTATGATCTCCTTTAAAAGCGTTTATTTAACTTTAAATTCAAATTCATTTTAATCGATTTATGCTCATCCGATAGTTGCATAACCTTATGCTTATTTATTTATATGAATATCGGGAGGTGTTAACGAAAAAAAGTATAATTTTTATTTTAATGGAAAAATTACCAAAAAAAAAAAACAATTTTTGTTGATGATAAAAATATAATAAAAGATACAAAAAACTCTGTAGACAATCTATGGACAAAAAAAAAAACAAACGCCAGAAAAATGTTCGTCTCAATAACGTCAACCAAATGTGTGAACTTACTAACGCAACAGTTTGACTCTGGGGATCAAAGGAACTTAGTTATCGGGAATGGAACAAATCTACTTGAAATCGTTTGACCACCTTTTTCTGTTTCAATATAATTCGCGTGACTTAAAGTCCTCTAGGATCAGAGTTCCCAATCATGTAGAACGATCGTTATGTATTATTTGAAAAGCGGTTAGCGACTAATATGACTTTGACGCATATACTGTAGAAAAAGAAGATTTTAGTAGCATATCAAATGATGAAAATGACTTGTTGATCAGAGGCTGCAAAGTTTGTATTTTCTGTGCTTAATTTCAGAACTCTAATGTTGGATGCCTCCGTAGGGTTTTGCTGCTTACTATTCTTTAGTTAGATTATCAAACTGCCTAAACAGAAAAGCTGGTACTGAATGTTACTTTCAGACATTTTTATGAGTCCGAGAAGTGAGCATAAAAGAAGGTCTACCATATATTGTCCTATGGTTAGTTTTGGCTAATTGTTATCCAAGACCTCCATCTAATGTTTAACATATCGGCGGTTGGTTTCTTGAATCAAAATTTCATGGTTATGAAATAAATGCATTTTCTAACAAATTTTCCAGATTTCTTATTAAGAATATAGGACGAAGTGGCCACGATTTGCATCTACATTCGTAACCAATGGACGGCTATAGGCGATATTTATATCAAAATATTTATAAAAAATATTTCACTATTTCACTGTTCAGTTTATTACTTTCACTGATTCCTTAATGAATACCCTTTCCAACGATGTATAGTATATATCAAGTTGCTTTCGGAAACAAAACAAATTTCGTTTTGTCGCAGTATTTGGTTTGACCACAATGGACAACTGAATTCCGTCATTTCTTTTCTTCTGCTATATATTGTAAGATAATGTGAAGTTAATTATATTTCTTTTCACAGAACAAGTTACAAAAATTTATTAGTTAATCGGGAAATGTTTTGTCAAATTTTCATTTCTCTCATTCTCATATATGCATCTCTCGAAAAATTTGCGAAGCACAGACTCTCACGATATGAAGCATAAGATTCCCATATAAAAATTTCAAAGTCTAGTTTTTTTCTGCACAAAAAGTTTTGTGATGAACACGCTCTGCTAATGAAAATTTGCTTTTAGGATCGAAAAATTCTTTAGCGTTAATATTAGAAATTTTGCTGCTAAGCATCGACCTATTTTTAAATGTTTGTATTGAATGAGCCCGCGCCCAGTAACCAAATTCCTCATCGCGACAGTTGCAATAGTGATTAATACATTGCAAGTACCAATATTTTTTAGCCGGTGATTAATCAGTTTATAGGAATAATAAACGACTAGAAAAATAGACAAATTGTTAATTTGCCCTAAAAAAAAATTGATTTGTGAATGAAAATTTCGTGTACGGATTGATGACGAAATCTTGGTTGACTTTATTTAAGGATGTATACAAGTCATACAAAAGTGGCGGAGTATATACAAATGGCTTGGAAGATAAAAAAACAATCAAGAAAATTATACTCGGTTCGTTTTAAAAAATATTCGAAGAAAAGTCAATTTGAACTGTCTAGAATTGTGATTGGACGTGATCGATATTTTCTATTTTTATAGAATATCGGCGAAAATTTTATTGTGCATTTGTTGCGATTTATGTGTTATCAGCAACAAAGCCAAAAAAACAGAGGAGTTATTTATGTTGTACTTTACGCGTATCTTTGGCCGATTTGTCCCATTTTCATTACTAGCTTCCGTGAAAGAGCTTGGCATACTTTTGTCAAATTAGAACCCGATATCTTAATTTTGGCGGCCTTGTGAATGTTTACCACATTATACAGATAAGCAGAAGGACAATTACACAGTCTCATAGACGGACACATTTAGATGGCTCCCGAATTCGATACTAATCATGAATATTTATACTTTTTGGGTTTTTTGAAGCATTCTTCTGAGTGTTACACAGGCTTTGATAAAAAAAATTAAATTTCCATACTCTATAAAATGATGTGGTGGGCATGACCCATTTTTTCCATCTTCATACAGGCACTACAGGTACTGTTAGTAGAATATACGTGGAATTTGTTTGATGTAGCTACTGTGGTTTATGAATAATCAGCAAAAAAAATCAATTCTGTTGTTTTTGAAAATAGAGATATTCTTAGTTTACTTAGTACCGTGGCCAACTCCTTCCATCGATTTGGTCCATTTTCAGTGTTTTTTTGCGTGCAAGAACAGATGAAATATTTAATATGTGATGCTGTTGTAGTAACTATTTTACGTTTAGTATTACGGATATGATGTACCCCGTAAAATGTGAAATACAAAAGCTACTATTCCGGCTCACGTGCTTCCTTTAATTAATTCGCTTCTTTACTAAAATTCAATATTTCAGTCATGTGCTTATGATTTGTGATCTCAGCAATGCTCTTAAACAAATTTGCAGGCATTACCACGTGCAAATATCTGAAAATGGGTGCCGTTAACTAAAAAGTAATTATGTCAGCATCGGTTGGTTGTTCTCTTGGCGCGTCTGCGGCGCGCAACATGTCCACAAATCATATGAATGTAAAATTAGAAAATTGAATGCTCGCGGCAAAATAAATGCACAATAGACTGATAAATGGCGGTACAATGTGTTCACTGCATCTGTAGCAATTCTGGGCTTTACCCAGTTTTCTGGATTTGTTCATATATTTTCAAAATCAGTTTTGAAATAAAGTGAGGTTAAAAAGTAGGGGTTAGATAGGCAGGTAGGGTTTTTTTCCATTTGGAACAAATAAGCAGAGTGTTAGTGACTTGAAGGATTTGAGGAATCCAACAGCTTGTACAGCTTGCCACAGGCAAGTCGAGAGTGACCTATCTTAATGAAAAATTCAACATGCGCTGTAAAGATCACCAACTTGAGTACGGGGAAGATTTAAAAGATTACAAACAGTTAGCAATAGACGAAGTCCTTATTTCAATTCGCTTGTAACGTTTATATGTGCGGAGAAGTGGTGTACTTTTAGTTACTTTTTACTTTCTCGTTTAGAACTAAAAATATTGTGAAATGAAAAGTTCATCAGGAAGCCTTAGTATGAAATCTCTCACGAATGTTAATCAGAGACAACTTTAGAACATTCAGAAGACTGGCTTAATAAAAAGTTCTTCATAAAAGAATTCTTTTTGTTATCTTAAAAAAATGCTCAGCTGTGTACATAAGGGATGCGTCGTTTGTAGAGTGCCATCTGGATTTGAAGTTTAACCTTTATCTGTGGCGTTCCTACTTGCGGAACATGGCTCGCTTAATTCATTTTTGCACCCAAGGTGGTTATCCGATAGGGGCAATCCGTCTGAGAATTGAAAACATGCGTCTTATGCGAATGTCCTTTCTACTCAGACATTAGAAATTTGGAGGGTATGGGGATCGGGTTGTCTACAACAATGACTACGACTTTAGTGGCTTAGCTTTCTCCGTGAGCAGCCGTGTAATATACCTTAACTGATACGTAAACAGTGCCTCTTTTAGAAGGCAACGGGCCACTTAATAAGGGATTCCTGTGCATTCTGTGCCCCTTTTTGTGGTGAGAAGCGGTTTCTTTGGGTGGGTGGGACGCCAATCTCCGAGCTTTTATAGCTCCATTGGCACATAGGCGACCAGTCTGAGATTGTATCGATCTAACTGCAACAGTCGGACCTTAGATTTTTAAAAGGGAAGTAAGGTATGTATAGCGGGGGTCAGGAAGTCCAGTAATCCTGCTGCGTAGAATTGCTAGCTACAGTGTTTACTGTTACAGAATCTGCGTAGTGAGGTCTCCTTCGTGACTGCTGGGAACGGCCCGTCGGGGAGTTTCGTGGTAGCTGTGGTTGCTCCCCAAAAACGCGGGAGCTTTAAATATTTAAGCTGTTAGACAAACCTCGCCCTGTCAGAAGGAAAGACATACTCTACAAAAGTCTTTATTCTGGATACAACTTTAAAGTCCACACTGAAGCTTTTCGTATAACAATTATTCTTGTTATCTCGAACTTAAAAAGAATTGTTAGCTCTCTTACTGTTACTGTTAATGTTTTTATTATAATAATTAATTGTCGATTTTATTTTCTTTAGGCATATGAACTGTCGACATTGACCGGAACGCAAGTGATGCTGTTAGTTGCCTCGGAGACTGGACACGTATATACATTTGCGACGCGTAAACTTCAACCTATGATAACGTCAGAAGCTGGTAAGCAGCTCATTCAAACCTGTCTGAACTCACCAGATCCGCCAAGTGTTGGTGGCGGTGATCAACGTATGTCTGCGACTGGATTTGAAGAAACCGAACTCAGTTACAATATTGCCGATGAGGACTCAAAAGTAAGACAATTAATTTATGGTCATCATGGTCACGCTCATCTCGGTCATCCGCAAGCCCCTGCCTCGCATTACGGTCTTGATCAAAGTATAATGCAATCGCCGTATAGTGGCGGTCAACCGTCACCATTATCCCATTCGCAGGCTTATGCAGCACATGGGCATCCTCATCACTCTCATGTGCCGCATGTGCCTCATTCCACACACTCTCACATGTCCCATACGCATACGCAGCGGTAAGGTACATGCATGAATACATATAGACACACACAAACCGACACATACACACACACACACACACACACACACACACACACACAGGGACACGCACACACACATGCACGCACGCAATAGAAAATGTAGGCTACACCAAACTTAGGATAATTACGCCAGTTAGTTCATCAACACAACAAGTACATGGAAGAGCGAATAAAACAGACATTCCGTTCGCGCCAATCAAGTCACTTAGTCGCAATGACTCTGTCCTCGAATAACTTCCATTGAAATGTAGTACATTGTAGATATGAAAATACGTGTAACGAACGATACGATCGATGATCTCTGTAACAAACGCATGTCGTCACGTCGTTTTTTTTTTGTCTCGTTTAAAACAGAGAACAAACAATTAGCAAACATTTAATTTTATTTTTTGTTTTGTTTTATTTGATTATAAAAAAAAAGGAAAAAACAACAACAACATACAAACGTAAATACATAGTTAGTTTTATATCAACCATAGAAAATAAATACAATGTTACAAGCTGAACTAGTCATTTTTTGAAGCTATCACGTATATACATACATACATAAGCGCGTTCGCATGTATAACATATATGTAACGCACATATGATCATGCATGTATATGCATATGCATACATACATACATACATATGTACATATGTACATATATATTGAACTTAACCTAATGGAATGAAATGAAAAAACCGCACCGTGCCATATTTTACGACGCAATACGTAACTCTTCACCTGTCATTTGTACCTTAGTCTTATTAAAAAAATTTTAAAAAAATGAAAAACAAAAAAATAAAGAAAAGAAAAAAGAAAAAAAGGAAAGGAATTTTAAAACTCTCAAAGCTCGAAAGTAGTTCAACTCTACAAATATTAATGTGCCATTTTGATAGACCTCTTCTCGTTCACACATCCAGACAAACACGCACGCACACATACATCATACATAAATGCACCTACACTCAAATATTGAATACATTTTTCCACTCAGAGAACACACTAAAACACACTAAGCTTTGTTTGTAATCTCGAATCAGATTGAATCGAAATTATTCTAATGTGCCATTTATTTCTTCATATTTTTGTCTTTTTTTCTGCTTAATACGTTTTAAAAATAATTTAAGTACACAACCAAATTTATGTGCAATAATGAAACACATGATGATGTATGTGCCTCCTTTGACCAACGCGACCAACGCTTCAATCAATACATCAAAAAATATCTTATATATTCCTATATCCACCATCACCACCACCAGAGCGTAGCCGCATATTAATTTAATGAATCTGCTTGCGTGACTCATTTGAATGAACTTTGCGTAAAATTCCGAGCTCATTAATATAATCATGTCTGTCCGTTTGTCCGTACATGTGTTACTGCTTAGCAGTAAACGTTTCAACGCCTGATAAACGGCGAGCGAAAGTTAAAGCCGGACATTAAGGGCCACTTTTTTGGACGGAGTTCTCAAACGATTTACGGTTAAACAGAGATCCACAAAAAAATAAAATAGTTCGAAAAACCTAAAAAAAAGTCTGAATCAAATATATACAAAATCATGGAACAGACTCGTACAAAGGCTTTCAAAACATCAAAACTTTATAGCACCCTCAAGATAATATAAATAATAATAAATAATTTCACACATACAAAATAGACGAATATTTATTATGATAAAGATAAGTCCTATCGATTTCTAGATACAGTCCGCTACAAACAGTTTTAAAATTTTCTAAACAGTTTAGACGGAAGAGTTGTATTGATTTTCCCACTTGAGGTAATCGCCATTAAAATATTAATCTGTTCAGTTCAGTCTCTCTATCCTTCCTAACGTTTTGTTATTAAAATTTCGAAAGTTACGTAATAGTTCGATAAAGAAATGGAAAGTTAAATAATCAAAATCGGATTTGAGCACGCATGTGATCTGTAGACGTACTCTCTCTAGCAAGAAAAACGAAATTTAGAAAAATTCGAAAATTTATCACCATAGTTTTCTTTGTAACCTATAGCATCATTGGATGCAGCTCTGTTAAAAATTTATCACAAAAACGATTCCGATCCGATCCGATTTACATTGTAGTATTATTAAGAAAAAAAATCATGGAATTTTTTAAGTGTATTTTCGGGATTCGATGTCTTCGATTTACCACTTTGTTTCTTTCCTATGTGTCGATGATAGATAGATTAAAATTCGGTCTGCTGATCTACACCCAGACATGTCCACAATTAAAATAAAACACTTGAAGATTTTTATATAGTTTTATCCAAAAGTGATTTCAGAACTTGCTTTAAAATGCTTGATGTAGTCGTTATATCCAGGAAACAACTTCAATAATATCAGTAATTTGTTGTAGTCGCAGTAGTAGCAGGCGGAAATACGCTTTTGAAATTTCCATATAACCCTCTGACCAGATGGAAACTTTCGTCTGCAACAAGTGAGTTTTCGTTCCGGTACTTTTGAAATTTGCTAAACTGCATATGACGGTCTGACCGAAGGGAAACTCTGGACTGTACCCAATGATGGCTTGTTCTGATACCTTTGGAATTGGGGAGGCCCATTGAAATTACTCCACACAAAAAGTACGAAAGACGAAGACTACCGTTTGCTGAAAATAGTCCAGTGTTTAAGTACACTGTGAGATTAACCTTCACAGCTGGTGCTAACATAAAACCGATGATTGTAATTTGTAATCTAAAATATGTTCCTGAACCATTGTAGATTCCGAAAAATTCAAAATCAATCAAGTCCGCCCTCCAAAATTACAGGAAAACTATACATGTATAAATACCTATACGGATGGAAAATGAAAATAATAGTGATCATCTTCAAACGGCAAGAAAAAAGGAATTTAATTTCCTTTACAAAGAGATCGTAGCCTTCAGTGGTTTTTTAAAAAGAAAACAATCTTTCTCTTCTTATCTAATCGCTAAAAACTATTTTAAGTTCGGACCAGAAACGATCGATTAAAATCGAAGTAGTGATCGGCTAATTAATACGCGTCAGCCATCAATTAGAAATGTTTAAGGTGGTGGTGATGGTGGTGGTGGGTATCCAAGATTCTATAAATCTTTTTTTTTTACTTGTTTAGTTGTTATCTGTGCTTAGTAAATACGAATGAATACGAATGATGAGCGTGATCGATCAAGAACTACAATCAATATAAAGTGTTTTTGTGTTTGTTATCATTTGTGTGTGTGTGCGTAGTTTATTTACATACGCACAACAACAAATATTTTGTGTTTGTTTGTTAAGGAATCTTAAGGGGTTTACGACGTCATAGATAGATGAGATATCTGTGTAAAAATACTTTTACTTTCCAGTGCTCTATACTGTAAATCAATTTATGTAAATTAATAATAAAAAAAACAAGAAAAAATCGTTAGGATCCTTAACAAACCGCTTTCCCTCCTTCCCTGTATTACGTATGATAAGTACACACATGCAGTACACATGAAGAACAAACACACAAAGATAGTAAACGTATGATATATCTTCTTTTTTATTTTTAAACTTAAAAAGTAAAACCTTAAATAAAAGTATATACATAAATATTTATTATTATTAAGAAGCATGTGTAGTTAGTTAAATTTTTAATTTTATTTCTCTTTTTTTTTGATTTCTTAAATAATTCTTATTTAAAAAAAAAAGAAAACTACATCACAACAACAAGAAACAAAAGAAGATTATTGTTTATGCTGTGTTTTGTGTTATAAATTTATATAATTTTTTATTATTTTTTTTTTAATTTTTATTTTATAAATATTTTAATTTATAATATGATGCGTAACAAGTTTATACTGATGCTAATGACTTATCGTGTCGTTTCTGTCAAACAGAAATTAAATAATTTTTAATAAAACAAAACATTTCATATAAGAGAAATCTTTGGAAAGTTAGAAAAAAACCAAAAAAAAAGAAAAGAGAAAAATTCAAAGTTAATAGGAAACCCTGAAGGTCGTTGATCTTTAATAATTTGGTCCCTAAAATGTGTACGAATGTAATTTGAAACGATTTAGTATGACTTTTCATTGGATACGATAGGAAAGACTCCTGCAGACAAATTGTTTCAAAAGCAGGAAAAAAAAGAGCGAACAATATACAGCGCAGGCACGAGTGGAAGACAATGCTGGAACCCCGTTCTACATCTGTGTCTACGCGTAGAGGACATAAATATTGTACTATTTTCTTAGAGTTTTATACTACCTTGGAGCCAAGTGTTTTCAGTTCTGATGATAGGAAACCTCTATGCTCGTCTTACAGAATTTGTTTTGCCAGTTTTTACTTATAAATTATTATTCAGTTATATTTGCATTACCAAGTCATGTTTAATGCCCAGAATAATAAGAGGCTTCAATTCATCCAATAACTTCTTCGACTATATACAACCGATACTCTTGTTAGTCCATTTTCCTATGTGTATATGTAAAAAAAAGACTCAGAATCCACTGTAAATGCATCTGCATCTGTTTTATCATCATAAAGTATCAATTCAAATCAACTTAAAAAGAAGCGACATTTTCGTAAAACTGATGACATTTTATTTTAAAATTCTACTTCTATTCGCTGTAACGATAGAGCTAGCAGAGTTTTCGACAAAATAGGACCAATCACATGGAGCCGGCGAATGTGACCTTCATTTTTCTGCTGCACTCTCAGTTATGGGGACGATGTTTTCGTCTAATTTGCCGGGCAAGAACAAAATCAACTCCAACTTGCTCGGGATGTCCAAATTTATTGTCTAAATTTGGCAAAGTTATGTCAAAACAATACAAACCGTACGAACCACATCCACTTTCTTCCACTTAAGTTTGACTTTTTCGAAGCGTTAAAAGAATATGTATCGCTCTTAACCAAGTTTTTACTCGTCAAGCATCAATGCGATGCCAGTTCGAGAAGAGTGTGAAGTTTAGACTTACACCTTTTCGTTGGAAGACTTTCTTCCACGTACTTCAACAAAAGTTTAAGTAATTCACACTATTCATCTCCTTTGCACTATTTATTCAAAACAATGTTATTATATCGATATTATTTTTAAATAAATTCATCAGTTTCTCTTTAAAAATGTTCCCCTTAATAACGGGAAAATTGTAGACTCACTAGTAAGGGGACTAAGTTCTAATTTATTTTCTGGTTGGCCGATACTAATGTTTTTTTCATTTGATATATAGTGAACCTTTTCTACGCAGTAACAAGAAGTGCAAAATTATTTTAAACGAAGAATTGTGGTCTATAGAAGTTTCTGGCACCGGTGATATGTTTTGGAATAAATTTTACTTTTGTTTATATCTCGGCCCTGTTTTCACTAATTAGCTTCCACAACTATTGATTTGAATCACCATCATGTTTGGTAAGAAAGTAAACTCACCTGCAGCATTAAATAACTCTTGGCTTTCGCAACAGAGTAGTGTCAGATACCCTGGGGTACCTTGAGATAAAAAACACTTATCAAATCTTGTTTGTTTAAGTATCGATTTTTCACAGCAATGAAAAGAACTTGTGTTCCGGTTTCTCTTCACACCAGTACCATCTGTAAGAACCCTTTCCAAAAAAAAATTTTTTTATTGTAAAATGTTGTGTTCGGATCAATTCATCTTTAAAAGAGAAAAGAAAATAAAGTAAAAGAAAGAAAATTTAAAAAAATGATGGAATGATTAGCAACAAATTGAAATGAACAACGTCAGCTGTTAACGTATAAGGTACCCTGAATATGTACATACAAGCAAGCATATACAACTGTTTACTTACTCTCTGTGTGGACTTGTCAGTACATGACAAAGTTTTCACTCATACACAAGCACTGTTCTATCTATGTCTTCAACATAAGTGTAACGAAATATTCAAATCGTATACGAATAATTACGTACGTGCGCGTGTTTGCACATATATACGTGTGTGTGTATGGTATAGGTATTAATTTCAAGGCTTATTCAAGATCAAGGTTGATCTGTGTCTTTGAAAATCTTGCTAAACTCTTTCATCTCAGTTGGTTGGTTAGTTTGTCGTTTCTAAAAACACATGGAAAATTGAACAGAAAGTCTCGCTAGCTTCCACATACACTTAATAGTTTTCGTTTCCGGTGCTCTTATAGTTTATATACGAGTGGGTTAACCAGAATATTTTCTACGTTTCAATGTTTATAAATATTAAAAATATTTTCATTTGTAAACACAAACAACATGTGTTGTTCGTTCATAGATGTGAATATTCATTATACTCACCATCGCGCACAGTAGACCACAATCGATACACAAAGATTAGAAAATATATTAACTTTTTACTACATTCATATCTCATCGAAACTATAGACTGTTGTCGTTGTAGGTATTTCAGATCTATTGGTTTTGCTCGTTCGCCTCTAAGCGCATAATTGTGTTGTTAGTGTGTTAGGGCAGTGAGCACATTGCCGTGTCGAACGGTCGTTTTGTTTATACTTATAGCCATCAGCCGCTGCTGCAAGTAACGCATACATATCTACATTTAATTCGTTCATATTTTTCATCGAAACTGATTCATAATAGATGAGTAAGAAGCCCAACCAATCAACTATAAGCGTCAGGCACTTTTCTCTTAATTTCGATTGATTTTTAATCTCAAGGGATGTTTAAGTAACAAGAATTAATTACTAAAGTGATTAATTGCTACTCATTTGGGCTCATCGTAATTTCCTTTGTAGGCTGTAGGATGGCATAAAAATCCATTGATTACGTTTGCAGGCTTTTCGAGAACTAATGTTTAAGAAATTCTATGGTTACGATAAGTTTTGAGAGACAGTCAGATAGCTCATGTACATAATAGGCGGTCGGTTCTTTCATTTTTTGCGAATCCCGTCGTAATGGTCATCGATGGCACTTATGTCCATAAATATCTGAAACATAACAGGATAAATTACTTTTTGCTTTCACTTGTATTGGAAACGAAGACACGCTTGCAGATTTCTTACAGTAACAGGCTAAACCCTAGCCTCCCTGTCCAGTTCTAACTATTTTGAAAATATCGATTACACTAGGCAGGGTCTTACATCCACTTAATAATTCCAAAAATTATTCTGAGACTTGCAATCACCATTGAACGAAGTATAATCATTTAACAGATCAAGTATCCCGTAGAGTCAAAAAAATAGAGACACAATTCTAAATGTACATGATTTGAACAAAAATTAACGAGAATCTTTAAGATTAATCTTCACTATATTTTGGAATAAAAATTGTTTTTAACGAACAAATGAGATTTACGGATATTTTCAGAGAAGACTTAATTTTGTACAAAAATGAGCTTAAAAAAGATTTCAAAATTTCAAAATCTGTACTTATCTGTAAACTTACCGAAGATCCGAGGACCTGGGAAGATCTGGATAATAACAAAAATTTTGCGATATTTGGGTTGTAATCTGTTTACCATTAATGTGGAATTAATTGAGAAAAAAACGTGCTTGATGGAGTAACTATGAAAAGGGTCGACTGAACCAACAAAAATATTATGCGGGTCATTCGAGAGGATTTCCATTGATGTTTTGAACACGAAACAAGAAATGAAAGCAAAGTGCCGCAGGACAATACTGCTACGGTACACATAACTTCGTGAGAGTATTTCCTATTTCCCATAATCGAAAGTATACGCAAGAGGCAACGTTTCTCGGATAAAGGAAAACTTGTAAATTAAACTTGAAACATTGCCTAACAAGAGGTTCCATCAGCAATTCTCGAATGGAGTACCACGTTACCAAAAGTACATAATATTCAAGCAGGCCGTCTTTCAAGGAGAAATGGAATAAGAGCTAATAAGTAAAAACAAATAGTTTTTGAGAGGACCAAAAATTCTTGTTAGTTTTTGATCAAACTGTATACATTCTGTATACAACTCCTTAGATTAAATTTGTGAAAATGGCACCACCTGCTTTAGAGCAGATGGTGGGATTTCCTAGCTTTTGTTCGATTCTGTTCTGAACTTTGTTCCAGAAAAAGAAAAGGATTTTTAGAAAATTTTAACCTGGAAAATGTGTTCAATTTTCCTTATACAGTGTAAACACTGTATACACAGTTGAGGTTATTCACCTTTAGAGAATTATTGTCGGCATATAAGCGGCGTTTCACTTGCATTTGCAACATTGTTTGATCGGTTAAGGATCAAAAAAACTCGATGCATATAACTGCTGCCAACTTTAGGTTTAAATTGTTTTGCATATAACGCGCACATGTTTAAGAATCAATATTTACACTTCCATCCTTGAATGAATAGTTGTTGTTGGTTACATACATACTCTATTCTAGTTACTTACCGTCCCGCTCGTACCTTTTTTAATGCTACGTTTTATGTGCTTGGTTAATGAAAAATATAAATTTTTTTTATTTAAGTAATGAACAAATGCTTTATTTTAATTTTATTTTAATTGTTTAGGCATTCACAAGCATATATGCAGGCACGCACGCACTCACGCTTGTGTACACACGCCCGTGAATGTATCTCGCTTACCTATAAGAAGAGAAATTAGATAATGATAATAAGAATATAAATCTGCGTGCTAAGTATGTTTGTGCGTGTCTATGTTTGCTGTGTTTATGTTTATTACATGAGCACACACATACGGTGTCCATTGTAGGTACTTAGTTAGGTAGGTAGGTACATACCCATCGCGCGTACATATTACACAGGTCGGGACGGAAATATTTGGCAAGCTATCAGTTAAAATTAAAAAACCTTTTAGAATAGTGCAGAGTTCATAATGTGTTCAGTGTCGCTATCAGTTTGACTATGCGCCGTCTCTTTGCAATGTTTGCAACATTGAAATTTTGCTTATATATGTGTGTGTTCTTCGGATGATTCGTTTGTGCATTTTGTTGTCTGTGGTTCTGTGTTTTATTTTTCTCTCTTGTATTTTTAGTTGCGGCGGCTACAGCAGCAACGCACAAACTACCGCAGCCACAAATGGATGGAAAATTAGGAACCTGTAGTAGTAGAGTAAAGAAATAATATAACGTATGATTTCAGCTTCAGCTTTAGCTTCAACTTCAGCCTTAAGATTGTGTGTGCATCGCTAGTTATTTTGTTTACTTTTCTTTTGCATTATTTTTGTTCGTTACTGTTGTTGTCCTTTTTGTTGTTGTTGTTGTTATAGTTGTTGCTATTGTTGTTGTTATTATTGTTATTTGTTTAGTTGACTGTGATCGCATTGCATTCAGAGTAACTTTCATGGGAATGCGGCTGCATATTTTTGATGATTTTTGTTAATTTCAAAGGTTCAAAGTGAACGGGCCACGTGCGATGTGTAATGCGTGTCGGGCACACACCAAAGCATTCAGGACAATGTGCGTTATGTTGGGCCGAGTTTGAATACGTTGCAGAGCTTCTGAATGCCGCCAACAACGCAAGTTACCCGATTGCTCTTGTGACTGTTCGAGTTCGACAAGAATCTTATGTGGTATTCTTTGTTAACTTTTCCTTTAGCCTTTTGCCCAAAGATTATATGTTGCTGCATATACATACATACATACAACATACATATATACATATATACATACATTTATACATAGATATATGTATAATTTTTGTATTTGTTATTGGTTAGTTGATGACCACAAGCATCTCTATATCTCTATAGGTACAAACATATAGATTTCATATAAGTATTGTCTGTCCTCGGATCTTTTCTTCTTATGAAGAATATATATATATATATATATACATATACATATATATGAACGGACGCACACAGCATTGTTGTGTCCTCTTAATTTTATACTCATGGAATTTCAGCATAAGTTGTCGATAATATCAATGGAATCGCATTAATACAACTGTTTGTGCAATAGCTTCTGGAATTCGACATTTTTTTCTGTTTTTCTTTTCTTTTTTTTTTTTTTGTTTTTTTTTTTTTTTGAAACGATGCCGTTTATGCAATTTTGCCATTCAATGCTCGTAATATGTATGAGCGTAGATCTGTGACAGAAAATTGCTAAGCTGTTCTTCTTTGGCTGTGACTTCATTCCGCCTCCACAGTCGACTGACGAAGCAAAAGACAATGATCATCACATCGGTTTCTGCTTCTGCTTCTCATAGCATTGAAAAAGAAAATGAAATGAAATCTAATTAATTTGTGAATAAATTTTGAAAAACAAAACAGAAAATCAATTTGAATAGTATGAGACGAAAAATTATATTTAGAAAAAACGAGGATATCCATCAATGAAATACACGGAATTTGTTGTATTTGTATTATAATTAGCGATTAAATAACACGAAATATTGCCTATATAAGTGACAAACTGTAATGATTTGCTTTCTTCTTAAACTGCTGGAAATTTCAAGATCATAAGCTTTTCTCCATCATGTACTCGAAAAAGTGAAGCATTTCCAGTTGAGGTCGATAGTTTCATGCAACAAATATGCAAGTGATTAAGAAAAACTATAGCTTTTCGAAGGTCGAAATTTATGCAAATGTTGCAATTATCCACTTCCATGATTAAAATAATTATTTGCGATCGATTTAATTGAAATCGCAAACATCTTAAAAGGATCACCAAATGACATTTTGTATAGCGAGTTAGCTATTAGAAAAAAAAATTAGCTGATAGAGTTCGCATGAAGTTCGAATGATACTTTTGCAATAACATTTCCTTGAAAGGAAAACATGACATGCAATATGACATAACATGTCTAATAAAACATTTGACTCCCGAAAGGCAACTGTGAACATTTCAACTATTCAGCTATGGGGTACGGTTTTGGAATTGGTTCAAATAATTGGGTGCAGATTTCGTGTACATGAGATTCAAGCTATTGAACTCGGTTTAAAAAAGTGATAAAAGCAACGGATCATTCGGAAAGAAAAGCTAATTCGGAATTTTACTTCTTAGCCCGGTTTCAAAATAATAAAGTAATTTTGTACGTTGACTTCTAAGTGTAGCGGAAACTTTGTCTGTGCCATTCTGATCGCAAATTACGAGCTCTCACAAACCTTAGGCCCAAAAAAAGCTACATTTTTCAGAACCAAAGTATCGCATCCAAAAAGTTTATGTTATCAAGCTTGAGTTATGAAAGCAATTCCCTTAATCTATTATTTTTAAATCACGATAAACCTGTAATAGTCCAGGACCTAAAACTTTTTGGAAACGGAAATTTAACAAAAAAATATATTGTCCTAAGCGAGAAGAGCAAAATTATTTTCCATTGAAATCGTGTAACTGCTCAAGTAAACAACAAATTGAAGAAGTTAGGTTATGAATTATTGAAGCATCCGCCGCTGCATTCATTATCCTTCATTGTCTTTGATTTTCAGTTGTTTGTAAAATTAAAAAACACTTGAATCTGTCAAGCGTTTTTCCTTAAATGAACAACTCATAGCACACATAGAAGAGATATTACACTGAATTGATTTGGGGGTAGTGTAAATGGAATCAGAAATTCTTTGAAGAACTCAGTAATACTTAGCAACTAAGAAGAGTAACAAATTTTTCTGTCTTCTGTTTACCTCAGGAGTAATAAATAAAAAACGTCAAAAAAGTAAAAAAAAATGAAAATTTGATCAATTATATCCTTTTTGGAAGGTGACCGACCTTTCCCATTTTTGAACATAAAATGTCGGGTTTTATGTAAAATAAATACGGAACATTTCACCCTTCCATCCTTCATAGTTGACGATCAGTGAGCAAAAGCGCCCAAATGTTCGTTTAGAAAACAAAGGTGCTTTCGATTTACGCTTTACTATGGGCATGTCCTTTGACCCATTTTGAATACTAGCCTGCGTGCAAAAAATTCCAATATTTCTGCCAAATTTGAAGTCGATATTTTAATTTTTGCGACCAGGAAAGTATCAAAAATACTCTTCCTTAAAGATAAACACGCGTACACATGCAAACAGACCAAGGATTGGGTCTCTAAAGCTTTGTTTTAGCACGATAGCTTGAGTAAAATCGAAGATTGGTTCTGAAAATGGACCAAATGAGCCGCAGCACAATGTAGACTCAAAACACCCCAGTTTTCGAAAGCAAAATGAACTGGGTTTGTTGCTCATTATTCGTAAACCATACCCTAGATAGATCTATAAAAACTTCCACAAATATTAGACTAGCCATTCCTTATGCAAAAATAAAAAATCTCGGCCATGCATCATCTATATAATAGAATATTAAAAAAAAAAATTTTTGTGAAAACGTTTGTAACGTTAAGAAAGATGCCTCAGAACCTACATAAAGTGCATATATTCTTGATGTGTATAAAAGCTTGAGCCTTTGTCTCTTGTAGCAATTCGTAAAATTATAAAGATCACAACTAAACTGTCGCATAGATGAAATAATTTTTATTTATCCTGCAATGAGGAACTACACTGAATTAACACCGAATTTCACTACACTTTATTTATCACCCTATAGCGGATACCGATTTGAAAATCGAATACTGTCTTTTGCAAGCGTCGGGTGCAAATTTTTCCGAACGATTCCTTGAAATGTTCATAAATAAAAAAAACTTTAAAAATTTTTTGAGGTGCTTGATAACAATGCTCGCTAAAAGCCGAGCAAGAATTATTTTCTTAATTATTTACATAACAAATTTCTTCGTTTTTTTTCAACTTCTAGAAGATTAATAAAAATTGTTTTTGAGCAACAATTACAATGACGGCCGCCAAATTCATATGAGAAATATTCTTCAATTATCTGTTGTGTTTGTGAACAATATCACTATTCACTATTTACTTATTGTTTTTTTTTTTATTTATACGAGCTAATCGTTCACTTGTTACGTGTGAAGTCCTCGCTGCAGTTTTTTTTTTTAAATTTTACAAATAAAAAGAAAATTTTATTATCGATTGATGTTCATTCATTTTCATTTAATTAATCGATAAGAATTATTTCGATTATTTTTCCCTCTATATCTCTAGAATCTCTTCTATAAGAAACAATGCGATAATCATGACGACCACGGTTATCTTTCTTAGTTTTTAGCGTTTTGCATTTGGCTAGATTGAAACTGGTTTTAATGGCGACGGCCGATCATTGCAAAGTAATTAGAAATTTTTCTTAATGGCCATGTTTTAATCATCATTATCTTATCAATGGTTGATTTAGTACCAAACGATATTCATTCTCCTTAAAGTGTGAAAGAGAAGAATGAAAACAGTAACCAGCAGGACAAGAAAATTTATTACTACTATTAGGATAAGTTCATTTAAATTTCCATGTAATAATATATACGCGATTTGATTAAGAAAAAAGAAGAATTTTTGTTTTTCTCCAATATACGCGTAATTTAGATACTTACTTACAAAAGCGAGCAGTTTTCAGTTTGAGGAACTCTCAGTTTGAGTATCTCTGACAAAAAAGTAGTAAAGCCCGTAAACATTACCTGCAAAATTGAAAAAAAAAACTTATATTAAATAAATAATTTTAAAATAATACGAATAACTTTCAATTTGTAGAAGACATTTGTAGAGAAATTGGAATTTACTCAAATATGTGCTAAAGCTATTAAAAAATCGTAGGCAATAAAGAAAAAAACATATACAAAATGAATAGTTTTTTTGCGATTCTCATATTGTTGCCTGAAGCTGCGTAAAAGAGTAGGAAAAGTTTACATCCAAACTGGATGTGTTTTTCTGCGAAAGGGCGAACGAAACATCCCATCACGCCCCCAGTATATTAGAGTATATAGAGATAAAAGACACGACTAAAGCCAAATATAATTTTCGTACTTGTTATTACTGCAATCCAAAAAATTACTTGAAGCAAAATTTTGAACATAAAAAAATAAATTGATAGAGCCAGATCCATAATGTACACGTACAAGAGAAGAATGGACTTACACTAAAAAAATGTTAGTTAGCTTTTCCATTCAATACTTGCCACTTAATTGAAAACTTCTTGCGCTACACGCGGTAATCTGCGTGAAGACGCCCTTTGATCGATTTTACTTTGTCTTAAAGTGTTTTGGAGACTTTGTAAAATAGAAATTTTGTTGATTAATTAAATCGAGATAGTACTCGCTATTACGAAAGATTTGTAAGGGCCTCTTTTACAGATTTTTTACATCTCTATCTAAAACGAAATTGATGAGTAAGCCACTTCTTTCCAGAATGAAAACAGTTACATATAATTTCTACGAGCCAGCTACAGGAGTAGATTTTATTTAAAATTTTGGTGGATATCTTTGCATTAAATAGAAAGTTCGGCTGCTTAATCGTCTAAGAAAACCAAATCTGTATTTGTCTAGGGACTAAACTTGGACACCCGTCAAGCAAAGGGGCGCGTAAAATTGTAAATCTTTTCATTACGTTCTTAAAGTAGTAGTGCCTATGTCTGTTGGCCGTTTGTGCTCTAAAGGAATTCTTCAAGAATAGTCAGCTTTAAATAATGACACAATAGAGCTATTGTTTCACGGGCCTCGTAATCGGTGGCACAACCCCACTGAAAACAAATGTCATCGATATCCATATTATCTTCACTTCAGTCTAAAGACAATCACTCTTATTTGTTCGCTAAGAGCCTTTCGCACTTTCTGCGATATGAGGTCTTTACGGCAGGGTCCTATTTGCCATCGTCGAATCACCGTTATTTGCGAAAAAGGAAAAACGTATACTCGTTGCGCTAGAGATGCTGCTCAATCATTTTTCTTAAGTATTCGGAGCCTCTCATATAACAGTTTTGCTTGCTTATGCACCCGGGGAAAATGATAACTTTTGCCGAAACATTCCGCCGTAAGCATTTACTCCAAATTTTCGTTTTTTAAGACTTCTTTAAATTTCATAACAATTATTTATCTGTTACTGATGTCGAAAATTAATCGAAGAGCTATCGCTTCATCTTCATATCATTTTTCGATCTCGTTCTCGATACTCGGATATGTTACTGATCGCTAGTTGAGGTACGCATTTATATACGCATATATTATGTAAACTCTCACTTTGATTTTCGTACAGTCCGCCAAATGGAATAATTAAATAACTATACGTTCATTTTTCCATCTAGCATATAAAGCAAGTAGTCTCTGCTACAGATGATATAGCCAGTCGTCAATAAGCAAATAGTGCTTATGCTTTGTGAAAACTTTAACGGTTGCTTTTTAACATTTCCCCCATAATCCTTTGCCTAAAGGTGAGATATCTAGTATTCATGGTGTTGAAAATGCAGTTTTGTCAAGAAATTGTTGAATGAATAAATAAAATCAGCAGCATGTAAAACCGTTTACATCATGAACCTGTCGGAATCACTAGTGCGTAATTTTTTTTTCTTTTCGGTTGGCTGCTCTTACATACAAAGAAGGTGTGATGAAAACATTTTCTCTCACGCGTTTCAATCGAAAAAGGAAAACAAACCTTAGTTGTGCCGAAATACAAGCTTGTAAAAGAAATACGTTTGAGTTTTATACGAATCTTGAGCACCCCCCATCATCTATCTAAGGACCGCCGATCGTAATCAATCATAATTATTAATTAAAATGCAAAACATTTTTCCTTATATCAGAAGACAGTCTTGCAGGGTGAAATTAGTGAACCAACTCCGGCCTGTGGTTCAATTTTCTTTTACTTTTAATTCTTCAATGTTCTAAAGAAGCACCAAGGAAGCAATCGCTTTGTGAACATGCATTCTGATCGACTAACTTTGTCCGTCTGTCTGCTACCTTATTTCTTGTTGGTATATAAATGAGCGCGGAAGGCTATAACTGCTTAGCGACGAACCTTCCCGATTTCAGTTCAGAAATGAAACTGAAAAATATGACTAATACGAACAAAACAAAAACAAAAATACAAAAGTTCCACCCAGCAATATGCGACTTTTTGGTAAAGCGCAAATTATTGTCAAAGGAGGCAAAAAAATTCCATTTGTTTTATTAACTAAATATGTGAAGTTTAAAGTGTGAAATGTTATCAAGAGATCCTTAATAAGAATTGTTCAGATTTACATCTAACGAAGAAGTCCTTTCCAAAACAGAAAATATACCTAAATTTGGTTAAGGACAAGTTCTCTAATGAGTTGATGCATGGCCTATACTTACAAAGCAGGCCTGATAGCGTAAAAATTGATACAGAGTGCGCACCATTGATAGAAGCACACTCCATATCCTCTAAGCCTTTTTCGATATTATGTTAATCCGATTTTTCTTCAACTTAACAAACGGTAGCATTTAATGCATTCCGTATCCAATCTCTGTATTTCATTAAAATTGACGCTTAATTCCAACAATCTCATGTGCTCTTCCTCGTTTTCGAAATGTGAACGAACACTTTATAAAATAAGTCGAAGTGATATATAACCTTCACAGTATTCATGTGTCGGCAAGGGGATAAGTTGAAGAAGTTCCAGTTTCAGGTTTCCGTATTAATATCAAGCATTGCGTACATACGTTAATGTTTTATTGAAATTTTGGCTTCCATTACGAGAAATTGAAGTGCAATATTTTACGGTCATTAGGTAATAGCGATTCAGTTCGACTATTCATCGTCTTATTACACAATTGGAAACGATCTACACATTTCCATGTTTGCATGTTCCAGTGCCAATAAGGCGTGGATTGTTGAGTAATTAAGAGGAACTTTTCGACAACATATATGGAATTTGCTAAGTACCCGCCGTTTTGAAAGAGGAGAGATCTCTGGTATTAGATTCTGCGGCAGTGGGTTTCAATAAGACTAAGCTAGTTATCATATAATCAGTTACAGACTTTCAAATAAGAAAGAGAAAATTGCTAGCACTATGTAAGGAATTTGTCAACTTTTAAAGACTTGGCAACTCTGCTATTAGATTTTGGCCTGCTTTGCGAAAAATGCTTGGGCGTAATATTTGCCCATATAACTTTTGAATGGTCTTAGAATGATAAAAATGCAACGCTAGATACTCTGCAAGCAGTCATAGATTTTCAAATATGGAAGAGAAAATTTGCGAGTCTTTACTGGGTATTTATCAATTACCCGTTATTTTTAAAGACTGGGCAACTTTGCTGAGAACTTTGGTTTATTTTAGCCGGGGGTAACCTGTGATTGATCGAGTTTCACTAGATCCCACAAAATTCACGCGAAGTTATGAATTTGTTCTAAATAAAGTTTGTTAAGAGGGAAAAGTCTTCATTTTTATTAACACCCCCTAAATTATTGAAAATATCGGTATAAAGTTGAGTGAAGTCTACAGTTAACAAGTATATAAAATGTCGTTAATGGTTTCTTCCTTTTCGCAGAAAATAAAGAACTTTTGCTCCATCTAGTTTTATTCTCAATAATGAGAAATTTCTGTTCGGTTCGGCAGTAACTAAAAGAGTATTGAGTTTTCTTTCCTACAAAAACAGGCTTAAGCCAAGCTCTTTCTGGGATATACGTACACTTTACGAATATATAGCCCAGCATTATATAAATTTATTCATAAATCTTAACCAAAAATTGAAAGTAATTTGTAATGAATTTTTACAATCAAGACATCTTCGAGTACAGAGAGAGAAACTAATGCTGTGATTCGATTTTTAAAAAGCGAGAAATATCATACAGGTTTACCCCAGTTATATATATTATATATATGCTCTCATATATATATATATGTAGATATTCTACGTCGATCTAGCTCTAATTATTTGTGGATATTTCTGTAATTGTCCTCATGATTAATGATATAATATACGAAAAACTCCTAAATCAAATCAATTCGATATCGAAAATGTACTGGTTCGTAATATCGTAAATTAAGAGGTGATAGCGTAAATTAAAGCAAAATATAAAAGAATCGAACTAATCTAAGATCTAAATATCCGAAGTTTATTAGCAACATTTACCGGACAGCTTTTACTCACCGCCCCCATTATCGTATTGACGTAAATAATTAACAAAGAAGTTCAATCTGAAAATAATTCCAAAAAAAACCTCTTTACCATATACACACAGTACAGCAGAGATTAAAGTGGCGAGTATTCGAAAGCCGCCAAAAGCTTCTTTTTTTCCAACGTTCAGTTATGTAAAATATTAAATGAAAGGGACAAGAATTTTTCATATTTACGAGCATCGTAAAATGCAATGTTGCAGCACTACTTAGCAATAGGAAAGTATTGGAAAGGTGTGTTGTTTGGTTAGCTGGTTGCTTGGTCCACAGTGCTCTCCTCTATCATAACGCCATTTCAATTGAATACTTAAATTGACCTAAATCACCATTTGCTGCTTTAGATAGGCTGGCTCTACACGATTTACAAAAAAAAAAAAAAATGTACAGAAATGTATATGGGACGTTTAGCAATCGCCATTCTAACCAGTTCTACTATCCAAAGCTATTTTCGTGACCCTAAATTGTTAATTAATACCTTTGAAATACCAATAAGTCGCGATTGTATTTTTCTGAAATGTTTTCTGTATTCACAACGTTCAACGATGTTAACAGAGAGAGAGGGATAGAGAGAGAATGTGTTCATGTATGAGTTCATATGCGTGTGTTTGTGTGTGTGTGTATGTGCGCCCGTTTGTTTTGTTCGAAGACAAAGCGCACTTATAATATTTTTGCACTAATACTAACGCATCCTTCTTAACTTAACATCTATTATGAAAGGTAATCGTCGTCGGGGGCCATATGGCGATTGAAATTCATTTTAAGCCTTAACCGACTTTTCCACGGACTCGAGATGATGGACTTTCATTATTTTCACGAAAACTAATCCGAACGTGCAAACAAAATAAATATCGGTTGCTTCTAAACATAGTTTTAGGTTTCTTACTTCACATATGTCACCCTTATTTGGAAGCTTGTGGTAGTAAAGTTTGTTTGTTTGTCTGTTCGTCGCATATATATTATAACACAGACGGTCACACAGCGGTGCAGCAGCAACAACCATGCCACACAACTCAACTTTGTGTATGTGTATATGTATGTGTATATGTATATATGTATGTATGTATGTATGACATATACACATCATACACAAATAAACAAACATATAGACAAATAAATACATGAATGCGCGCACACACACACACACACACACACACACACACACACACACACACGCTTGCGAGCGTACATAGAAACATATGTGTGTATGCGAGCGAACGTTGTTAAGAAAAATGCGACGTCGCCACTTTGGCTGGGTAATGATGACGACAATCAAGTAATTGTAAAATCACGTCATCTCTCTATACATTTACCAGTTGAACGTAAATTTATACGTACGATTCGACGACGAGTACACATGATTAATTGAACGTAAGCTATTAAAGCTTTAGAGTTAAAACATTTCAGTGCGCTATGAGAGTGTGTTGCTGTGTACTTTTTCTTTGCTTTTTTTTCTTTTCTTGTCTTTTTTTTCTGTTATAAAAAAACGCAATCTTAACCGAAAGTTAGATTATTATTCATATACATATACAATATTTACTGAATAACTGATGGTTATCATGTCAAACATTTACACACATATACACACGCACATCTTCATCACAAATATGTCTGCTTAGCAGCAAACAAATGAGAATTCTATACCAATCTATCCATGCGGACCATTTCCATCACTTTTACGGACCATGTAAAGATATAAAAAATACATATGGAAAATTTACGATTTCCAAAAATTAGGGAAATGAATTTGATTCGCCGAACATTTAAGTAAATTTTATTTTTACAATAACTAGTCATTCATGCAACGTCCCGTAGACGTCCAAATTCGCGGATACTTAGAAAACACTATAAGTAGGAGTAAATAGCAAAATTCATAAAAGATTAGAAAGCCCAGAAAATATACGGAAAATCTCCCAAGTTGCTTAGTAGATAACAAAGTCGATAATCTAGTCGGCGTAAACCACTTCAGTGCGGTACTTTGATTGCAATTAGCTTATGGACGCAAGTATAGCGGATGCCCGACAGCTAACTTACAAAAAGAAAGAACAAAATTAAGGACGCTTCCCATTAAATTGTACTTTCGTGAAACGCTTTTATTCACCAACTATACTATGACACCACTGAGACTCCGTCCGATCCCATCACATTTCCTATCTGGGATGGGATTCGTATTAAAATCGTTTCATAGGTTTGATACATTGATACAATCGCCGAACAATTTTCGTTTTCATTGGTGCCAAAAACATGGATATCGTAGGCATTCACTTTTTTCTATTAATTATAGAAAACCCGATAAGGACAGACATTGGCTAGTACGAGTTGCCCTCGCTGAAAGATATTACCCAGGGATAGCTCCCGCAAAAATTGCAGACCACATAACAAACTCGTAAGCAATTTAACCAAATACGATAACTTTTCTGCATTAATGAAAACTTTTAAAATAAAAGTAGAAATCATCCCCGAGAAGGGTTTTACAATAAAATTAAGATCTTCTCTAGTAATATCTAAAGTCATTGCACTGAAAATATGTGAGTCCTCAGCTCTTAACTTAACTCGGTTTGATGTGTTTCAACATCTTAACAACCGATTACTACCGGTGCACAGTTAGGTATTAGTCTTCATTTTTTTGCTTTTCAATTGACTTTAATACTTTGCATTTATCTGTAAGCCAACCACTAACCAAAGCAAAGCGTAGACTTTTCCGTTGTATAGGCCAACCTAATAAATTTATTTTTCTCAGTAATTCTTGTACCAACCAGCGAAAAATATATATATAAATACACCACCTTTGCAGCAATCTTTAATAACCAACAGGGACTTTTAGAGCTTAAGTAAACTCATAATTTCCTTATAAGATTTATGCTTGTCCATCCGTCTAGTAGTCTTTCGTATGTTGTTGCTATTCTTGCGCACGCAGAGAAAGTAGCAGTTGAAACCTAAAGCTCGATATATACTTTCTAAGCGTCCGTAATTTCATAATTTAAACGATTTAATTCTCTTTGCAATAGTCACAAATTGAAATATATATGTCATAGCTGCTGAGGTTAATCTAAATTTTAAAAAAAATAAAATTTTAAATTTAAATTTAACATATCTCGGAGGCATTTAAAAATACAACGCAATATTAAGCGTTAGGTTAGCGCCATCACCAGTAGGGACCACAAACCATTAAGTCTCAATCTAAAACTTAGAGCAAACATTCATTAGAGTCCTTTACAACTTCAGTGCAAGAAGAAATGTTGTCCACTTGCACGTCATCTGTATCCGCAATAAGAGGAAAATTTCCCTGGCTTCGGATATTGTTCAAGAGAGATTCAATTAAAACCGAGTAAAATTGTATTTTCCACGGCCACTTAAAACATTGATTCGAGAAGAAATTGACACGCCCACAACTAACAAAATTCTTTACAAGGCTTATCTGCTCAATGTCTCGGAGTTTTATTTATTGGTTCGAAGTGGTTGATATTAAAGATTTGTTTCAAAATGTATATGTAATCGTCGAACTTGTTTTTGGGGAATAATTTTGTTAATGAGACCAGATAGACTTCTTTTGGCCACACAAAGGTGTGTGGTTCCATTTTCCGATTACAACAAAAATTAAGTGCCTTTCTGGTATCTAAGTGGTTTCCAGCTAAGAATCTAAAATATCTACCTATTTTTCGAGCTATTTTTGTCAGTTTATGAATTCGAATTTTCTACAAGACGATCATAAAAACCGTGTATAGTCCGAAAGTCTAATTAGTCAAAATGCGAAAACATACCGCATATCATGATAAAATAGCAATTTTCAATACGTTGAGTCAAATCAAATGTAATTTAAAAAAAATAGGCGAACTAATGTGATGCGCCCCCTATGAAAACTCTGTTAAGTAGAATAGACACGAATTCTGACGGAGAGAAATCATATATCCCAAAAAATTTGAAGTGCTGTCAGTTTAAGAAGATCATTCGCTGAATTTTTATAAAGTCGGGAATTATTAAAAGTAATACTTCATACGTAGGGGGGGATGTCGAATAGAAGGGGAAGATACGCTTTGCACTGAATCTTCACCTAATATTATAGAGTTGTAGAATTCTCACTAAGCCGATCTAGGTTACTTTCACCTAATGTATGCATAAATGGAAATTTCAAAAAGACCTGCCAGTTATCCTCCAAGTAATATACATACGTATAACAGTTAGGTTCTTACGGATTTGTTTAAAAAAACAAAAAGACGAACCAAGAAAATATTTTAGTCCAAATATTAAACTATACTTAGCTACACATTTTCTCCAAATATTTGGTAAATCCTAGATTCCGAGTCGATTTAGTCATACCCCTTCGCCTGTCTATTGTCTGTCATTGAAACTCCTGGTCAAATTTATTATAACAACGGTGCGCTTTAAACATAAATTGTTACCACCGGCACCGGTTAATTCGCTACGTTTTCTCTACGATTTTCTACCTAACCTGTTGATGATGGCATGCTACGATAAACACATACATAAGAATTGTCATAATGAGAGTCTTCATCAAGCCTTCGTACCACTTATTAATTATGAGAAGGACAACACATGTAACTTCAGTGAACAGAAGGAGAAATGCATGTAATTTTTTGAAGGTGTTCAGATCCATACCGTACCATATAGACTAGAAGTAAACATAGCTTATGTAAATCTCTTTAGCATAAAGCATTAACATTAACAAAAAGCGAGAGCAACTTTTAAATACCCTACACCACCTCACTTAATATAATTTTTATTAATTTTATGATAAAATATCAAAAATTATACTTCGTTTCCATGCAAAGTTATAATTTTCCTAAGAGCTGTTATGTAGGAATGAGCCCAAAAAAAATGGACTGGTTGTGTCAAAATTTTGAAAATGTTATTTTCTTATTAATTTTATTATTCTTTATCTATTTTCGTTATAAAATTCTAAAATTTAGGTTTTATTGTCATAGAATTGATTACTTCTCCTGGGAATCCTTATGCTAGTGAGGTCCAAACTGGCTAACCTTAATTTCTATGTCAAATTACTATCACAGACCCAAGTTCATCATAAAATATTAAATATTAGAGTTTATTATTGTACGAACTTCTCACCAAAAAGTGATAAACTGGAGTCTACCGAATTAACCTACGTGGTCCAAAATCGGCACAATTAATTTTTATCTCAAACAGCTATTGTGGTCATTCAATATTAAAATTGAATATTTTGTTACATAAGGACATACTTTTTGTAGGAACATGGATAGTTACATGGGGACAGTACCCCGTTCACTGGTTCTCTCCACATTTGCTTTATAAGGCGAGGTCGTATTTTCTACCGATTTTTGTCGAGAAATATTAAAAATAGCAATTTTTTGTTTTAATATAATTTTTTCAAATAAAGCGTTATATGGAACCTGATTGTAACAATACCGCCATCCAATCCATTTTGGTCAAAACACGTTAGTGTTTCAAATTTCCTCAAAATTTCTCAAAAATTGCGATCTATAGCTTGAAAGTAAAACTATTTACATAGACATCAGAAAGATAGGTGGCAAACTTAAATCGATTCACAAAATGATTCCGCATTGATCAGTTTGTCTCAATCCATTCTGGTTGTTGTGCAGAGCAAACGGCGTATATGTACAAACACATCCTGCTGTGAATTGGGTCAAACTATGATGTTATTATGCGATTTGAGATCGTAGGCAAAGAATCAGAAAATCAAATCAAATGAACTTACTAAACTAAACTAAACCACAAGTAAACAAAGAAAAGTAGACGGTAGAGAACAGACTGTAAAGCGAAAAAGTCTGTTTTTGTACACAGTTGGGAAGTGTGCCCGCATGTCCTACACAACCCGTGAATATATTCTACATAATTACCCTTTATTTGAAATTTTTCGGAAGTCCTCAAATTGTAAAGCTTTCACTAACATGAGGACTTAATACCGCATTTGTTTTTATTGTTTAGAAAGGAGGATTTGCGAAATAAGCGAAAACTTTCGTAATATTTGCTAACGAAACTATGATCCGGTTTAGATGAGTTTTAAGTTAAAATGACTTCAATAAAAAGGAAAAATTGGAAACTTTATTTCTCTACGCAACATAATTTCAATAGAGAGACACACTTGTATCCATTCGTTTTTCCGGCTTTGGCCTGAAAACGGTTTCTAAATTTTCTTTTAATAATTCTTGAACTAGTTATGATTAGAATGCCATCGTAACGGTTATACAAAGCGTTGTTTCAGGTGCTTTTCTATGTAACCATTTTAAAACAATCTGTTGTATTAGGAAGATATACGTTATGTAAGCTCAAAGGGAAACCGAACAATTTATAATCAATCGGATAAAAACGAGATGTAAGATTATTTTACCATATATAGCAAGCAGCGCTTAAAGACGATACTAATGCCTTCGTAAAATTTTCACTTTGTCTGCTTAAGCTCCAATGGCTCTAAAATGTGGAAACTACGAAGTTGTATGGCCGTAGAAAATCAGCCATCCGGCATATAAACCTGAACGAATAAGGACGTGCTTCTTATAATGAGTCTTCAAGCTGGGCGTCTGATATTAATTTCTTTTTTCGTTGTGTGTATTGCCGAATGACGCATAATTCCATCCAACAACCTTCTGACGAAAAGTATAAAAATATAAATATTTTTGAAATATTTTTTGGAAAAAGAAATGCAATCAAAACAAAAAATATAGTTTTTTTCCTCTTTTTTAAGTGCATAACTCCTGACAATTTCATTGAAGAAAATCTCCGTGCTATGTAGAAAATTCAAGCAGTGTTCCATACATTATTTTATATCTCTTGTGTTATTTTATTACTATTAATTCTAGCACATACTGAGAGTTATCTATCGTACCGAAATTGTTGCTTGAAGATTAGCAACAATTTACCGCTTGAACCTGGCATCGCTGTATTCTCTAAAAGAAATCATTTATAATATCATTTATAATAATGATAACGCCCTTTTCTTTGCCTTTAGAAACTGTGGAAGGCTAGTTTTCCTCCACTTAAAGGAACTAAATATAAACAAACGTTTTAAAGCCTATAAGTTATTGTGATAAGTCAGAGCAGCAACCATTCACTATAGGATGGAAAATTAAATTTTGGTTAGCGTCTGATGCTAAAGTTACAAAAAAAGCTAGCTAGCTTTTCGAACGCCGTATAAACGCATAAAATCTTAATGTTGAGAAGGAGCAAATTTTTGTACTAAACTTGCTATTCAAGTTCCTTAATAAAATTTCACATTACATTAGACTCTAGATAGATTTGGTTCGAAAGAAACTTTTGGTTTCTATTTTTGAGATTCCAGCTGCGATTTATATTTTCCTATCTTTTAATCGCTTCGCGTGTTATGCATCTTTTTTGCTCCAAAAGTCTATTATATTTTGAAATTAGTTTGATTGTGTTTTGACCTGAAGACTAAATTTTTACCAAAAAAAAAAAGTTTTGTAGGATCCAAATTCAAATCGATCCTGTGGTTAGATCGAAAGTGGAACTATTCCCTAGTTATTGCAGAATTAAAGTTCAAATCGATCCTGTGTTTAGATCGAAAGTAAAACTACTTCTTAGTTATTGTAGACAACGAATCATGCTTATTTTTATGTTCCACCAATAAGGGAAAAGATATTTAAAGTTTCTATCTCTACTAAGAGAGCTATGACCGCGAATTATAGTGCAAAAGAAGTTTAAAAGCACTTAGGATCTCATCTTTCTGAAGAATACTAAAGCGATGGCTACGGAGTGTAAGAAACTGGGTGTGCATTTCACTTAAAACGAGGGGATGTGCATGAAAACCCTAAAGAAAAAATAAAGCAAATAACCTTCAAAGGAAAACGATACGTTTAGATCAATGCTTAGTCTACCCATCAAAGCTCTTTTTATGAATACCTTCCATAACAGCTTTAATTTCTAGGTTGAAATTTTCATACACAATACTCCTCAGTGGACTCAACTCGCTTTTTCCATAAACGAATCTTTTCAGTTTTTGAGAAGATTGAGAAAACTCAGAGAGAGAGAGTAGCACTTGGCTGGAAAAGTATTAATATCCTTAAGCTATTTTTCCTAAGCCGTCAATAGTCAAACTGAGTACAAAAAAAAACGATTGACGATGTTTTCCGATATGATAAAGAAGCACAGCACAAGTCTTCTTAAAGAGTTTTTGATAATATCATCATTGCCGCCGGCCGTCACCGATCTTTTCATCAATCTCGTTCTCGAAATTTTTATTGAAAAAGGGAAAACATGTGAGACAATATTTCTATGAAATTTGGATGGAAAATTAACTTAAACGCGACTCTGCTTGAAAGCAGAGTAATTCAAAAAAGTTTTTGTCGTTCTTTCGTGAAGAGCCCATTAAAACGGGAACTAGTCACAGAGTAATTCAAGGATATTTCTGTCATTCTTACTTGAAGAGCCCATTAACAGGAGAACTAGTTGCGGAGTAATTCAAGGAAATTTTTGTCGTTCTTAGTTGAAGAGCATATCAAGAGGACAATTAGTTCCTTTTGATGGAACTTATTATCAAGTGAGATTTAATTTTGATTCACATCTTCGTCTAATGTAACTTAAATTCTACTAAAAGCGGTTTTTTTTCCGAGAATGTTTGGTGCTTCTTTTCTTTTTTTCGGTTCTTCTTGTTTCTATTTCGTTAACCAAGAATTTTCATTAACTGATATCATGATATGCCACGAAGTATTATAGACTTTAAAAAAAATGATTGAAGTAAAATACTCAAGAGTCGCTACAATATTCCTTCTAATTATGAAAACATTCCAATGCAATCAATTATCAAACTTTAGGAAAAATTTTAAGCTTAGCAAAATGTGCCGTGAAAGTCTCCTACTTGAAGCTTTGGGAAATATTTCGAAAAAAAAAACGGTTACATAGAAAACGTGCTGATTGCAAACCAAGAATAATCGATTCGGCTCTTGGTCTAAAATTTGGATATAGAAAAACCACTTATGATACCATAGTCAGAGCAAAAGATTGTTAGAGTTTCCGGGCGAAAACATATCATGAAATATATATAAAAAAAAAAATAATGAAACGGTGGTTCAACTTTTAGTATAACTTTGCTATGGACTTTTCCAAGTTGTTTTGATTTATGTGCAGCGGAGTACCGCGCTTTTCAGCTTGCTTATACTGCGTAAAAAATTTAACAAATTTTTTTTAATTAAAAAAAATTCAATAATTTCCTGCAAACTTTTTTGGCGAGAGGGGGCGCTCCACTAATTCAAATATATTTCACTTTAAAGCTAACCGTTCAAGAAAAATTATTAAAAGACTGATGAAAAAATTTGTTCGTTTTGGAAAAAAAAAATGTTGAAGAAAAATTTCACTTAAAATTCAAGTTTCACCTTTTAAATTAAACCCACACACACAACCAACAACAATTTGTTGTAACCGTTTCCCGGATATTCATTTCAAACTTAGCAACAAACACTTTTTTTAAACGGAGGTACATGCGTACCGAATGATTTTTCCTATTTATGGTCGTTATTATTGGTCGGTTTCATACAAAATTTTACTCTTTCTTATCAATTTTCATTTAATTAATTGTTTAAAAAAACGAAAAAAAAACAAAATAACATTTTCATATGCCTAAATAAGAAAATAATTTCTTTTATGAACATTTTTTACTTTTTTTTTTTAATTTACATTTAACATTTAATTAACTTAATCACATCTACGTATTAACATTTTTTTTTTTTTTTTTTTGCTTTTCTCTTTATATTTATTAAATTTAATTTTATATAATAATATACTGTAATAATATATTTTACTTACTCTTTGCTTTTAGCTTAAAATTACGAAACCATAGGGGCTTTTAACAAATAAAAATGAAAACATCACACAATACGACACTTAAGAAAAAAAATCCGTAAATGAAAAATAACTATAGACTTGAACAACTCACAAGATAGACTTTAACTATAAACTATAAATACAAGAGCTTTTATCAAAAGACACAACACAATTCCACGAAGTTCGAGTAAAGACTAAACTCTTGCTTGAAATTTTTTTTTTAAATTTCCTTTCAAGTCTTTGATACTCAAATATTTAAGAGAGAAATAGAAAGAGCACTTGAAAAGAGTATTACTGCTAAGACCTGTTTCTGATCAAGAACAAACTGTAAAACTCTTACTCTCTTTTTTACTCTTAAACAAATACAAATGTAAATCCAAATGTTAACGTATGTGCATACGTGTGCGTATGATTGTATGCATGTATACAGAGGCATACGTGTTTTATGCTCTCCTTACAATTGATCGTTTAATGTCTCAACGTTAAATACGTATACGGTGGGCGGGCATAAAGTGAATAAATTCGCCATAGCCGTTTATTTCTTGTCACACTGCACGCCTACACTAGTGTCTACAGGTATATGATATAAATATTTCAATTCGATACATACATATATGTATATATTTATATACATTAATTACATGCTCATAAATTGTATGATGATGACGTTCTCCTTATGCATATTCATATGGCTGCGAGTTATTGGGCGTAACTTGAAGAAAACTTGACTTGACTTGTCGAAGGAAACGAGTACCTCTGCCGAGGAAGTATTTTAAGACTAAAAAAAAATACTTACGTTTTTTGAGGATATCTTAGCTATATATCATGTGTGTGTGTGAGTGCTCGATAATGTAAATAAAAGGTCATTTGCACTTGAAAGACCTCAAAGAGATGAAAAATTAATATAGCCGTGCAATAGCACATTTGATCGCAAACTGCCACCGACCAAGTTCATTAATGTAACAGAGCTTCAGGTTATCAACCTAATTAAGCTTTTTTTTGAAAAAAGACTTCAAAAGATCAGTTGTTCTTTCGTCATCTTTAGTCTGAAAAACTGCAAATATGTATAGATAGAGTGATAATCAATACCTTGAATAAAATATGAAACTATAAAGACTATCTAGGTGTAGTAATGTTACTTAATGGATAACTTTTGAAAGGAATTTAAACCAATAAATAGCTCTAAGCACATCGGAACCTGTAAACTTCATTCCGAAGCTAGGTATTAGAATTCTTCTGAAATAGGCCTTAAAAAAAGGAAGATCTACTTTTAGTCCTAGTAATGAGTAACTCTTAAAAGGAGTTTGGACTAGACAAGCACATGGAATCCGGAATCCGGAGATATTAGAGCTTAAAAACGAGGATGTAATTTTGCATCTAATAATGCCTAAAGGATTTGAGAGGAATTTAAATCAAACAAGGCAAAGAACGTAGAGTCCATTGGTACAAGATATCATCACAGTTTAGATTTGCGTTTAGCCTCTCACGAGTCCGGTACAAGACATTAGAGTTCAGAATTGGGTTTAACTTAGCATTTCTCTCGCGAATGCGGTACAAGACATCAAAATTTGCGCTTAGCTTAGTATCCGTTCTTTCTTTCGTCGATCTGGAGATAATTGTCAAACATATGCCAAATGAAAAGAACACAAACATCGACCATTTCTACTTTAAATTCCTTGACCGCTCTACTTATAAAAGAAAGTTATCAGGAGCCACGTCGGTCGATCTATAGAAAAATTTTTCTACGTTCATATGATTTTCATTTCCATTAACGAAAAATTCATATCCTGCGGTGTGTATTTTTTTGGTCTCAGAATGGTCTTAGCAATATAGTCTGGCAACGTTAAGCGTTGATTACTTTCTCACACTGGTCTTTTTAACGCTCCTAGGTATCATTTGTACCAAATATGACTGCAATTGTAACTGATGACCTGTTATTCTGATGAAAAACTTAAAGTGCTTTCTAGACGAAATATTTTGTAAACTATGGGGCCGTTAATGATAATTATTCTTCTCTCTGCTAAATACAAAAAAAAAATTGTACTAAATTTCATAAAATGCACATTTTGCTCATGACGGATCAGGTCAAGTCTTGGTGTAGAGTATTGAAGACTTGGTCCTAATCAATATTTGATCCAATCAATCAATCAATTTTCGTTAATATCAGCTATAGGTTCTCTTTTATATTGCCTTGCAAATATTTTTGTGGGCGAATCAGGTCCGTTTGGAAAAAATCGATTTCTGACCATCTTCTAATATAAAACAATATGTGCAGAGTTTCAGTTTATTATCGAAATTTTTGCAATTTCAAGCGATCCAAAAACAGACTGTGGGCTTACGTAGCATATAATATAGAAAAGTGCGGAACGGCTGAAACCACTCTAAAATCTAATACCAGTTAAAAATATATATATAGCACGTTCGTCATTAAATTCCGATACTATTGAATACGTAGATGTCGTCTCCAGTAAAAGAACGAACTCATATCATTTGGTGCTTGCATATTTTCGAGCCGTTTTCCACTTGAAAAAGGCATTTATTAAGAAAAATTAGTCAAAATGGTTTTCATCATTTTCTACAACTTTTTGTCATCTTTCTGGCAACTTGGCGATAGTGCATCGAAAGAACATTTTTGGTTTGCGAACAATCCAATCATATCGATCCATTTCCGCATTTATCCATGCATTTCGAAACCACCTGCCAGCCCAGCAATGCTGCATCGATCTGAACAAGTGGTAATCAGAAAGTTCTATGCCTTGTAAGTACGCTGGATGCGGCAAAACTCCCCATTCGAACTGTAACAATGTATCCTTGACAACTCTTGCAACGTGTCAGCGAGCATTACCATACAAGAGGATGACTTTGCATCAGCTAATCGCTATTGCCCAACTATATATCCCAACTTCGATTTAAAATGAAAAGTTTGGGCAACGCACATAAAAAATTTTTCTAATACCTTTCTAATATCTTTTTTAAAATAAATAGCAAATCACCCGAGCTGAGGTATCGTCTTATTAACGTTTCTTTTTTTTTTTTTTAGGAAGATCGATCGCCTGTGTCATCTGGAAATGAATCAGATGATTCCTCAGATTTTGAATGTCACGTCGCGACAGATGGTCGTATTGGAACCGAAAAGTCATCTAATGTTGGCAATAATAATTTGGAAAATAAAAGCAATTCTAACATAAGTGTCGACGAAAAGAAATCTTTCGACCAAGATATGGAAACAGTCAATGGAGGAAGTAGGCAGCATCAATGTACTACTACAATAAGTACTCCTGCGGAAAAAAAATTTAATCACAACTCAACTACAGAAAATATGTTCTATTCTGCTTCGGCTCTTTCTAATGTACCCCAAGATGTCCTACTGCAGTTGATCCAATCTGGGCACTTACAAGTGCATACAGAGGAAGGTAATTATTTGATGCATAAATATTCCCAGTAATTCTGAGAAATCAAGTTTCTTTTCAATTTTCAATTCGGATTTGAAATCCTAACAAAGACTAGCTGGCGATTTTTCATAACTTTTGAGCCATTGATTTTGCTGGTAAGCAAATATTGAAGCAGTTAGTCAAAGTGGCATTCCAGGAACCTTATGTGAAACGTGGTTGAACCTAATTTGTATGCAGTGGGAGAGTGTTAGCAAAATCAATTCTTCTTCTTTATATCACTATCACTATAAGAGGTCCAACGAGGAGCAGTCAATGCCAATCAATTCATCATAAGACCAGGGAATACAGAGTAATAATCACTAACAACGATCATTCCTTTCTGTGTCGGTCAATTATTACAATAAATTGGAAAAGTAAAATGTTTCCCAACATATGCTTTCCAATACAGCCGAAAAGATTTGTCCATGAAAAACCACATAATTCAATTTATCTCAGAATTATAGTAACCACGAAATGATCTAAAACTTCTTAAAAGCTAGAGATTAGAATCTTAAGGCCGTACTCTAAACCATAGGATCGGATTATAAATCGCATCTTTTTTCGTTCAAAACTGATTTAAATTTGTTGTTTAGTTACTAATAAGAAGACAATACTCAGTTTGTAGCTTTTTATTAGTTATAGGCCTACTAATGGATCGATGGGAATTTGCTGCAGCTTGTGAAATTGCGTATGAAAATATTTCTGAAGTTGTTTGAGGTTTTCGGCTATTGTCGCCCGATAGTATTCAATACAAAAGTTGAACTGTAGAAATCAACTAAGAATATATCGCAAGCATCAGAATTGATAAGTCAAGTTCAAAACGTGATCGACTCGATTCAAAATCTGAAGATCGACATCTCAAAATTTTACAATAAACACCTGACCAAGTTCTGCGATGCGTGGTTCTGGATATTACAAATGACACGAAAAGATTACTAGTGTATATGCAATGCAAGGCAATATGATGTGCCCTTAATCTACTATCACTAATATCTGGTCGGATATTAATAAAGTTGATGACGCCTTAGCAGCATTCATAAATTTATGCTTTTCTTTCTATTTCTAGACGGTAGCGGTCATCAATATGTTGCTATACCTTTATCACCGTCAACGATGAATTTATTGCAATCAACAAAACCATCAACTAATGATGAGGCATCATCCAAAAAGCAAAACAAAAACCTTGACTTGGGAGCATCTACGTCCTCAAATCAAGTAATTACACCTAAGCAGGCTGTGATTGTAAAGCAAGAATTCGAATAATGCTTATATGGCAGAGAGACGGCTAAGTGGAGAACGAGTTCCGACATATCTTAACACATTACTTGCTGCTTGGCTTTATGTTCGTGATCAGAAAATAAAGGAAAAAATCTTTAACTGACCAAGATTCCCTTACGTTTAAAGTGTTACGATTATTCGACTTCTTTGAATGAATTGTTCATTGTTTCCCTTAATTACTCAAAGTTTATTTTCCTAATAAAGCGACGAACTGCTGTCGAAAACGATTCATTTTTGTTGTTACCTAACGAACGACACTTTCATCTCATTGCTCATCTTTCGGTTTAATTGATGATAAATCTCGGTAGAAATGTGTTTAACGCGATTAGATTTTGAAAAAAATCGTTGGTCGGATCGCATTATTCAGATCAGAAAACAAATGTTGCAAAAAAAAAAAAAGAAAAACAACAACAAACGAATAACTACTCACATGTTTCATTTCAGGAGTTTTTCATTGTTAAGACGATTTCATTATGTTTTTTTAAAAAAAAGTTATAAATTTTACTTTTAAAGAGTTATATAAATTATTATTTTTAATAAAAATAAAAAAAAATCTGATGCGTTTGTGTTATTAATGATGAGTGCATAGGATATGATGATAACACAAGTGTATGCTAAGAATTGAAAAAACAATTATCTTCAACAAGCGAAACGTTACGTTATACCTTGGAAACCGCATTAATCGAGGGTAAATCTTTAAAAACTAACGCAAGTTTATTAATGTTGCAAAATATATTTCTTTTATGAAGACTTTACTCATAAATAAATAACTGCTGAGTAAAGTCTTCATTTACGTTTTCCAATATACTGGATAAAAACATCGAAGAGCACTTCAATTTTGCAGATGAAAACAAAATAAATGGATTTGCTGCGTCTATCTTAATTAAGTAAAAAAAAGCTATCCTTAATTAATGACCGATTCGTTTACCATAGAAGTATCGTTTTCTTCGAGCCTTTTTTTCTAAGATGAAGACTGTGGGTATAAAAGATTCCCTCATTGCGGGATATATTTTTCTTAGTTGTTCTATTTAAGCTAATTTTGATAGTAAATTATAAAATATTGTAAATTTAAATATTCTTTGATGACTCAAATCAAATTCGATAATCGAAAAACCGAGAGTTCTCTAACAAAATATCTGTATTTTGTCGCATTGATTGACTTAATGGTGACTGGCGGACAGACTTCTTTTATAACAGAATCTAAAAAATAAGAGAGGAAATGTTGGCTCAGTTGCCTAGATATATATGTTGTTTTTGTAAAACTCCAATTAAGTCGCACTTAACTCGCTGTGACGGGATCCCAATGCGCCCTGAGAATTTGCGGTTGTTCTCTTTTCATATTCAATATTCATAATTTAATATACTAGATCACCTAAACCTGATATAAATCCTTTTCCTTAGTTTTATGCAGGGCTTGTTGTTTCTTCTCTTCTCTGCAACGTTAACGTTGCATTTTCCTTTTCCGTTGTATTGCCATTCCTTATACTTTGCTTTACGATTATCTCTCTGTTGCACGGCTTGTTGTTTTGTTAATTAGCTTCATTTACCACGATAATGTCCTTCATGGAAGTGGTTGTTCGTAACTCTTCACACATTCGCGATCAATGAGAAAACGAATTTCTCTTTCTGGCAGATCAATCTTAGTTTACTCAAAACCAATTCTTTTTGTGCTAGTTCCCGTTAATCCTGCTGAGAAGTGTGTTAATCTATTCGTAGGTGATTTATATGTAAATTATAATTACTTTAGACTAGAACCTTGACTTTAATCTAAAAACAATGGTATCCCAAAAGGAGAGACAGCTTCATGCCCTCACTATCCATATTCAATTTTAATTTTTGTTGAACGGTCCATCGCACGAACCAACAACTTTTAAAATATTTTTCCCTTTGGCAACTTATCTTTGGATTATTGTCGAATTTAGATGATTAAAAGCTTCTTAGGCAATATCTACACTTTGCAAAAAAGATTACTAGAAATTTCTCTTCTTTTAAAAAGATTACTAGAAATTTGTGTCTTTTTAATTTGTAATATAAAGCTATACTTATTAAACATATCCAGGCAAGTTGCAAAATTTGTTAGGTTCATAAAATCTTAATTCCCTTCCATTCCACATTCAGACACGTCAAATGAATACGTATTATCCAGCGCTCTTCTTGCCAGTCCTTAGCCAAGTAAATCAAACTGGAAAGAGATTTACGTAGGCACAAAGAAAATTTCTAATTCCTTTACGCTTCTGGCTAACAATAGTCACTAATTCGAGATTCAGTTTTAGACAAATATTTTTTTCTAATTAAACCTGAAAACTATGATAAGCAAAACGAAATATTTGAAGATTGCTTTTTCCACATTTGTCGAAGAATAATTTATAGTCCGTGCCCAGGGAACAATTGATAGCCGAAATTGAGTGTAAATATAAATATGAAATATAAAAATAGGCGAAAGATTAGTTACTAAATTAGTTTACAGCTTCCAAAAGCAACTAGCTATACATCAATTACCAAAAATCTTAATACGCGGCTGAACAGCAAATATGTTTTCTTATATAACAAAAATAAAATTAATGTTTTCAGAACCAACTTCGTCGTCTTTGGGATACGTGATTTAACTTGCTACAGCAAAACAGTCGTACCGTCTAATTACAAGATGGAGACAATCCTACAATTGCCATTATTGACGCTTCTTTCATAAACGTAGTATTTAACTAACACTTACTTAACGAAGAACTACTAATACTCTAGTTGTAATTCAACATTGCCTTTAAGGATAAATTTAAATAAAGTTTTATTGAATATTTAAAATTAAATTGAATTTGAAATTAGAAAAAACTCTTAATTCGAAATAAGTTATTTGTTAAAGCTCATGCAAAATTATATCTTATGTAAATTCTATTAAAAAAATTCAAACGCGTACAATAAACCAAAAAGTCTGCGTCCATTAGTAGTCTGTAAATAATGACGATTTGCTTTATTTAATTATAATCGTAATTAAGGATATTACTGAATGATTTACACAAACATGTACGATATTTTCAAATTATATATATATATATATATATATATATAATATTTAGAAATACCTATATATAGAAATATATATATACATATATATATAATATATATACATATATAGATCTTAACCGGATAAATCACCGTGATCGAACAGTGACTGATCATATAATTCAGCGTGTACTCGCCGACCGCCAAAGAAACGACCATTTAAGGCTTCTTTACCGCGAACAGCTTCGGAAGATGAAGAGAATTCTACGAAGATTTTTACAATGATTTCGGCCTCATCATCATCTTCGTTTTCAGTTTGTTTTTCATTAAATATTATTACTCGACTGACAGTGCCGAACTTGGTGCACTCCTCTTGAATTTCTTCCTGCAGTGTTTCGTCAACATCTTCAGGCCCAACCATATTACGTAATATTATAACGCGTGACTCCTGTGGCCTCATCAGACGTTGCATAACGAATTGCCTGGCGCTTTGACCCTTAATTGACATATTTTCTTGTTGCTGTAACGTCTGCGTCTCCCCTTCTTCCAATAACTTCTTTTGCAATTCCTCTTGTTGCTTTTCGTGAGCCTTCTTAATTTGTTCGGCTTGTGCTACTGCTACTGTGGTTGCAGCTGACGGTGTAGTTGTGACATTGTTATTGTTAGGTACTGCGATCGCTGCTGCTCGTCCGGCTATTGTAACATTTGTAATGACATCAGTAGTGCCTGTGTTAATTTTACCAAGCAACGGAATAGCCGCCGCTGTATTGACCGCGGCTCCAAGTATTGCTTTTGAGGCTGATAACGCTGAAGTTGTATTAACTGCTTGAAGTGTTGAAGCCGCCAATAGGTTAGATGCGATACCCGGAGTCTGAAACATGCCGGCTTGAATGAATGCGGCTCCAGCTGTCGCTGGCAACGTTATGTTCGGATGTAAAGCATTGGCGGCGGCTGTCAATGGTAAGGCCGCTACTTTTGCTGCCGCAAGCGGAGAAATGCCCAAAGTTGGAGTTGTCGCTGATAAACCTAAAACTGCATTACTAGCCACCGCGTCTAAGGCTTGTATTTTCGCAGTAGCTGCAGCAGCCGCCACAGCTGCTGCAGTTGGCATTGTTGAATTTGTGGTTGGACAAACGAGTGCATTTGGTGGAGTTATGGAACGGCCAACTCTGAAATAATAATTTAAATGAATTCGGGGAATAATTTAATTCGAAAGGTTCGGGATGAAACTACCTTAGCAATTGACCGCCTAAATCAAAGAGATTCATGCTTGCAATAGCCTCATCCATAGCTTGCTTATTAGCGTATTCAATGAAACCGTAACCCTTATGAGTATGAAGAGAAGTGCCAGGCGCTAACTTGCAATACAAGATTGGGCCAAATGCTTCGAAAACACTTTTGATATCTTCCTCTGATAAATCCGGATGTATAGACGCAACGTAGATGCGATTAAAACTTTTCGCTTCTTCTTGGATTTCATCAATAACTTGTTGAGCTTGCGGCATATTACTCGGACGACCAACCTTAATATTACGACCACCCATTAATGCTCCGTTCATTTGCTCTAACGCCAATTGGGCGCCTTCGGGAATCTCATATTCAACAAAAGCAAATCCTTTATGTTTTTGAGTGATGGGATCCCATGACATGTTAATGGATTTAATTGGTCCAAATGGAAGAAATGCTGCTCTAATTGTATCTTCTTTCAATTCAAATGAAATGCTGCCCACATAAACCCTGTAATTATATTAAAAGAAAATCTCAAAAATAATCAAATAATGGAATATTTTTATGTTAAATAAAAATAAATTTTTTACTGAATATCAGATCTTATCAGCAAGAAATCAAAGCTCATGAAACGCGTATTCATTAACTCGAATATTACGTTTCGTCGCATACAGATCGTCAATTATGCGTCATCATATATCCAGTATTAGCAACAAATGTATATCAAAGAGATAACAGTTTAATTAGCAAAGTCTGCATAATATTAAGAAATGAAATTAATTTTACTTAAACATTCTTTCATCCTTTCATCCTAATCGCGTAAGCAGCTAGAGCCTTGACATTCGCTGTATGCAAATATACGTCGAATGGTTGCGTATAAACTTTGTGTAGCGTTTTTTACTTTTGCATGAACATAAAATAATTACGATAATATTGTAGTTTTGGTTTATATCTTTACTCTTACTTTAATAGATTCTCACTTTCGTACCTGCACATTAACGCCAAAGCCTGTTGCCTTTGTACTTGAGTGCGTTGTGAAGCCAATTGCTGTAATAAAAATGTTTTTTATTAAAAAAGAAATGATTCAAAGAAAGTGTTTTGCAACATTTGAAAAAAGTCATTTTTGAAAACTTCGGAGAATTTGCTTTAGAAGTTTACTCTCACTACCGGTCACGAAAGCTTAGTTCTTCGACGCAGTGAATACGTTTTTCGTACCACTTAAGGTGCGCAGGGCTAGTAAGCCCTTTAATACCTGTTAGTAAAACGTCATTCAATAAGTTCGTAAGATGACATATAGATGTCGCTGCTATTAGGAAATTTATATGATATTTAGATAGCACCAACCTTCAAACAAAATGATTCCAAATGTTTCCGAATCTTAGTTGTTTTAGTGATGCTACTTTTGATGTTTTCGTAACAACGTAACGTTGGCACCTTGCTAATGTCAAACGGCTACGTAGTTACTATTTTGTAAGGACATTCCATCTCCATAAAAAAAACTCTACCTGAAGAGGATACCACGTTTGTTCCCTTTTGGCTAAACACAACAACTTGTGGATAATTCAAAGCGCTGTATGGAGTTGAGGAGGAATTTGTTAGAAGGTATGTGACAATGATTGAAAAATAGATTCATCGCTGCACTGAGAAGCAGCCTAATTAACTCAATTCAACTTTGGCAATCACCTCATCATTTATATCTTTCCGACGAGCATTTTTTTGAGACTGGCGAACAGGTAATATTCGCTGGGAGCTAAATGTCGAAAATACTATGGGTGTGGAAGCAACTCAAAATGCAATTCGCGCAATTTTGCACATTGTTGTGGTCGATTTACGAAGCTCTGCATTGTTTTTGTGTGAAGGAGCATTTTTTCTTCAACGGGGTGCTATGTAAGTTTGCAATTGATCATTTGCCCCTTCGATCGATAATTATTACACTAGACGCATTCCTACCTTCCCAACCGACTTTTGCGTCTTTGGATGCTTTAAACGGCTTTCGCCGGTTGTTGTCGACTCGGCTGTTTACCGATTTGACTCTGAATTCATATTTCAACCATTGTCCCATATCTTATGACAAAATCGTCTTTATTTGGCCTAAACATATAAATAATGAGGTGACAGCTGAAATTGAAGCGTATTTTGAAGGGTTGGACAGATTGTTCTATAAAAGAAACATAGAAATGTTAGAGTTGCGTTGACATGAATTACTTTTGAAGGCGATTATGTTACTGAATAAAATCGAATTTTGCGTAAAGATTAGTTCTATTAGTGATCCTACGAACTTACTGAGTGATGTATTGTAAACGAAATTGGTCTGTTTGATCTGTAATGTAGCTGCAGCAACTCACTATAGGGAAATTGTTATTGAAATCGAAGCTTTTAACTGCACATAATAATAGTATGTACCTGTCAATGTCAAAACACCCGGACCGATTCTTTTCAAAGCAAGTCAATGCACTTATTTCGACGTGTAAAATAAAGGTCAAAAGCAAGCATTCGTAGAATCTAAAAATTACCTGTTGCTGATGAGCAAGTGTTTGTTTCATCAAAACCATTTTAATGCTCTGCTCCATGGCATATTTTTTCGCCTTACTAACTAATTCATGCTGCTCCGAAGTGAGTTTAGGTAAAGCACCGCCCAGCAATCCCAATAATGCTGATCTGGTGCCCGGTCCGAATTTCACATCACCACTCTGTTTAAGATCATATATTGGCTGGGAAATGTAAGGAATTTTTGTTTCAAAGGATTTTCCTACAAACAAAAACATATTTCTTTAGTAATTCTTTGCTTTTTAATATAATTAAACTACGTTTAGCTTTGTGATTCAATCTTAGATATCTTCCAATTTCTAAACTTCGTTAGAAAATTTTTATCGGAGTTCGGATTAAAAAATTCTCGAATTGAACTGCTTTCTCTCTTAGGTCCCGAATTACCGCACTCAAATTCTACAGAATCTCAAAAATCAATGCACCTTTAATAATAATAATAAAAAGTGATTTGTTTTTAATTTAGAAGTACAACCATTGTTGGATTCAAAACTCGAAATTCCTTACAAAAATTCTATTTGCGTGAACATAAATATAAATATTTATCATTGTAGAAGAAATACGTAAAAATAAAAACATAGAACTACATTTTCCACTGCACCATATATGCATTGAAATCTGAGGGCGACATCCGTATTAAATCCTAGATATGTTCTGACTTCATGTCCGGCAAGGCCACAGTCCATATTCTTATATAACGGACTAAAGTCACAACGGAAATCGTTAAGTGAGAAAAAACTAAATAAATTTATTTTTCCGATTATGCACATGAAATATAAGTATGAAATATAAGCCCCATGTTTATTTGGAATTTAAAATTCTACTCTTTCAGAAAACATGTAAGTAGTTATAGAAAATATTATGTACATGCGTTAATTTTGATTGCAACTTCTACAGGTAAAAGTAAAGTAAAGATTATATTGGACGATTTTGATCTTCCTCTACCTAAAATAACAATTTTCCATTTAATATTATTGAGTTATTTTATTTTATACAGACGCCAATCATGGAATGCTCGAAATTGTATTTTCGACACTCATTACTTTTTTGGTTTGACTTGAAGGAATCTGCTACCGAAGCCCATGCAAAACTTGTAAATGCTTTTAAATGCAACGGTGTCAGTGACAAAAAAGGGTTTGGAGAACTAAAACAGATCGAAGGCAGTGAATTGCATGACTCATTGGACAAAAACCCACTTTAAACTGCTAAGAGACTTTCGAACAGCTTAACAGTAGATGAAACAATTTGGTCTAGATGCTTACAAGCGATGGAAAAGATCCAAAAGAAGGGGAAGGGTAACCATACATTTTGACTGAAAATGCCATTTCGAACCGTTCCAACAAAAGAAGAGCTTTCTGTGACGTATTGTGACTGGCGACGACAAGTGGGTCTACTACGATAATCCCAAACGCAAAGAACCATGGATTAGTCTAGAAAAGCTATTCACATCGGCACCGAAACGGAATACTCATGTCCATAAGATTTTGGTATGCACATGGTGGGATCAGCATGATGTAGTATATTACGAACTACTAAACCTGCGGAGGTCTGCCGACGTCAACTAGCCGAACTGATCCAAGTATTGTGACAAAAAAGACCAGCAATAATGGTTAACAACCGCAAAATCATTCCCTTGCCTGCCTTTATTCTGCCACATGTCGCAAGTGTTGTCAAAGATATAGAGTTGCAGGTCGCGAGTGTGAAGTTCTACCGCACCGAGCTATATCACCAGATATAGCGCCTAATGATTAACGCTTGTTCAGATTAATACAGCTTGGCTTGGGTGGCACGCGGTTCCGCAAAGTTCAAGAAGTCCGAGAATGAATCGATTCATGTATAGCCTCAAAAGATCGCGGGTTCTTCCGACACGCCGGTATCACCATGTTTCCAAGAAGATGGCAAAAAGTTATACAAAATTATGGAAAATATTTTCATTAATATATATTGTACTAATTTTTTCAATAAATGAATTTTTCATTCAAGTGAAAAAATCGCCAAATTAACCCATGTACCCAATACTTCACATTTACATCTATATCTTACATGCTTCCATATTTCACTTTTGCAATATACATAAATCATTCATCATCATTCTAAGACATATTTAAAAGTTTGCATATTACATGAAAAGGCGGACTGCTGATAACGAAAGATGTCGCAAATTGAATTTATTCTTTAAAATAATTTTGCTAAACTTACTTTGTAACGTGATTTTATGCTGCGACACGTTTTTCTTTATATGATTCTGTCTCATACATCTGTCAAAGTATATGTGGAGTCTCGACAATCTAACGAATATATTCCAACTCAAAATGCTTTTTTTTATTCCAATTTACTGGATCTTCAAATTGTTCCTATATGAAGCAATTGAAGCATTTAGTCTATTACGTCGCTGAGCAGCAAGAGTCTTGACGTAGATCAAGTGCTGAAATATGTATTCATGTTCTTTGAAAACTTTAGTTTTTAACAAGTTTTTCCAAACCTTTACAAAACAAGATACGGTCAATATACTTCCAATGCAACTATAGAATCTTTTGAATTTTCAATCATAGCTTTGATAACAGCTGAAGAAAGGTACACTTTTTAAACCTTAATACTAAACTTAATACTTAATGCTAATACTAAAGAATGCATAATTTTTTTCTAAGCTCGTGATTGGTCGATATACTTATATACTTCACCCGGTTTCTTCATACTACAAATGAATTAAAAAGAAAGCTATAGTTTGCATTCATTTCCCAGCAATGCATGCAAGAGTGTTGGCTCTACTGTTATCTAAACTTATTTATAACTTAACGTATATCAAAATAAACACACAATTTGAACTTTATCGATTGAACTTTTTTTGCTAAAATAAAAAATAAATAATGAAAATTTAACATTAGGTCGGGTTCAAAATTCATGAACACAATAGAGGAGAAACGATCCTTGGGAACCCTTACATGTGAAAGAACTGTCAACTGATTATGTCAAACTACTATAGCCTGGAACAATTTTGATACATAAGATATCAAAAATTAGACTTCTCTTTCATATAAAGGCTTATTTTTCGTAGGAAGGGTTATCCAAAAATTGACCCATCGAACATAATTTTTTCACATCAGTTTACCATTCAGGAACATAACAATCAGGGTTTTAATGCGAAAAATTTTAAAAATTAAAAACGACTTGTTTAGAATAAGGCATTATGAAGAGAGGGAGAAGGGGGGGTGATTGAAAAAACGTTCCGACTCTATCAAATTTCAATAGCAGTCATGCTTTTGCCAAAGTATGCCAGTGCGCCGAATTTCGACAAAAGACAAGCTTAGATCAGTTCTATCAGGTCTATCAGACCTATTTCCTGATATTACACATACCCTCACAAAAATCATGCACTCTGCTCCTTAAGCGATATACTATTATATCGAGTTTGTCACTTCTTAAATAAGACTCGAATTTTGTAAAATAACTTTCCTATTTAATCACGAGACTTACTGACCGTTACAATCGCCCGAAAATTACAAGATACCGGCCAGCCCTTTTATGATATGCATACGTACAAATACATATATACATATATTGACTTCGTATAAAGCGATTGAGCAAGATGTTGCAGAGTCTACTAGCTTCAAAAGCTTTCCCGATTAGGATTTACGATTTTAGGATTTTCTAAACGTGGACGCTTACTTTCTGACAGCACTGTTCATGTTCCATGCCGAATCACCAACATAGAAGATATGTCTCCATTTGGGGACGTCAACTGGATGAGACGCATTATTTTTTGTTCAAACCAAATCAAACAATCAAGGGAACGCTGCCAACAAACAAAACTGATGCAATTGGGACAAAAAACGGTCTCAATTTTCACAAAGGCATGATATCTGATAAGTTTTGATCATACAGCAAAAACCGCACAGGGAACTTTAATACTATGAAAATTCGAAAAAATTAAATTTCGATTTTCTGTAATATATATACTCGGCTGGCCTGGCATTTTTTCTATTTCGATAGAATATACGTCGAAATTTTTATGGCGGTTTTGGTTGCAATTTACGAGTAAGGAGCAAGAAATAACGATAGGATTGAACCACTTTCATTAGCAACCTGCGAGGAAAAATTTGCAATATTTTTGCCATATTTAAACCCGACATCTTAACTTTTCCATCCGGAAGAATGTTTACCGTGTACATTACACAGACAATCAGACGGACGGATGGACATGTCCAAATAATTTCCGAACTAATCATTAACATATATGCACTTGACGGGGTATCAGTAGTATTACCGTTATACAGTAGGTTCGTCCTTTAACCTATTTGGCCTACATTTTCATTTTTGTGCCCTGGAGGATGTTTACCAAAGACAGAGGGACATATGCTTAAATTGACCCTGAATAACATGTTGATCAAGAATTGGTGTATTTCATAAGGTCTTCAAAGCTTCCTTCTGAATGTTGCAAACAAACTGATAAAACGAATACACTCCCAACTTACAGTGCTGGATATGGAAATTGTAGATTGAACTGAAAACTTTCCACCACAGAAGACAAAAAAGGCGAGAGCATTTTTCATTATTACACATCAATGCCAATTTACAAGCTTAACCTGGTAAGATTAATAAGAAGCTTCTTGTTATGTACCTAGCAACGAAGATTTGCAGCATGCGGTACTACAAAATATCAATATTCTTGATGGTTACCAAATCCTAAGTCGGTTTGACTGTCCGCATGTCTTTGATAAAGATACTCCTATCAGTCGCAAAAATTAAGGTATGTGTTGGCATTGCAAATAGATCAGATCAGTCGAAGGACGAAAGAGAAAAAAATAAAAAAAATCCATCCATCCAATGTTGCGGAAAATCGAAACTTTATTTTTATATCTACTACCGGACGACGCGGATGTATTCATTTAGTCAAGGGGTTCGCAACATTTAGAAAGAATCTTCGAAAAACTTCTAAAGCCTATATATTAAGGATCAATTTCAGTTTGTCCATCTGTGGGTCAGCGTATGTCAGCAATAAACATTATCCTATTCGCAACAATAAAAACATCGGCTTCTTGCGCTCAAGTGGGTATTTAAAATGGGCGAAATCGGACAGAGGAGACGCCCATACAACTACATAAACTTAGAAGACCTTTGTTTTCAAAAGCAAAAAAAAATGAAATTCTTTGCTAGTTATCCATAAGTTACAAGACATACCTGCGTCTGTACAAAAAGTAAACAATTCGACCCCGCCCAATCAATATAAAACATAAATAAATCATTAATGTTTTCTTTTCTTTGTATTTCTATTAAGAAAACGGTGGGGGGTAAACAGGATTCGGCCACATCTGAATGTAAATTTTTTTTTCTTTTTTTTTTATAAGAATGAGCTGACATTGCCGAACACAATCATGTTATTTGTTATAGGAAAATAAAGCTTTAAGATAGAAATCGCTTGAAATCAAATAAGCGGAGAAAGACGACTACCTAACTCTGTAGGCCTGTTCGCACCTGATATCAGTATCTGTACAAGAATTGAAAAATTCGGTCACGCCCATCCAATATAAAATATAATTATTTTATTTATTTTTTCTTTATGTTTCTTTTAAGAAAATGGTGGTGAGTGTACAAGATTCGGTCTAAACCGAATATAGTTCTCCTATCTTTTTCGTTTTAAGAATAAAAGCGATGGATATAAAAAAGACCCGGTGTTGCCGGAGACACTTTTGTTACTTGTTTTAGTAAACAAAATTTTAAGATAGAAATGGCTTGAGATTAAATGAACAGACAGAGATATGCAACTAAGTCGATTCCGGTCTTGGCCTTGGACGGGACCTTAAATAAACTTTATGAAATTTTAGACAAACGTCTAAAACATCATTTCCAAATTTTTGGTAAATCTAGGGCACTTCTATTGCTATTTTTATAATAATAAATTATATTCGCTGATGTCAAAGGAAAATAATATTAAAAAATATAACTAATGAATCAGTTGGTCATTACTTTAATTCATTACATAAAATTAAATGAATTGAATGCTGTAGCAATCATTTTGCATTACAATGAAAATGAATGCTACAGCATACGCAGTCCATAAATGTGTTCATTCAATAGTTGTTAGGTTATAAAAGTCCAAGATATTCGATAATAAACCCAAAGACCTACAAAAAGCACATGAATTTGAACATTTCATCTTAAAACATATATATGAGAGATAAGCACAAAACGTAAGAAGCGAAAAACGTCACAGAACAAACTAAATAATTTTTACAATAAAAACAATGTGAAAGTTTAATTTAAGGCTACAAATGATAAATATTAACATTTTCGTGGCAACTAATTTAGACTGACGACTAGAGTTATGAAGACGCAATATTTCTCCAAAAATAGATTTGCAAAAAACAAACGTAAATGATTTTTAGTCGGAACGAGGAAATCTACATATTTTTAAGGACCGAACCTCATCCACACTACGTAGACACAGGCTTAGGTTCAGACTCGGGAATCCATGAATACGAATATACAAGAAACGAGACTGCCTTTCTAAGGATTTATTTTACAAAATGAAAAAAAACAAAACACTTGAATAAAATTTTTCGTTAAGACACAGAAGTGGATAAAACTAAGTCGAAACATGTAATCTACATCTGGGAGACAATGCACAGTTCGTTCTAAAAGGCAGCTAGCAAGCATCCAATAAAATTTGTAAACCGCCTTAAATATACAATAAAGTTACTGAAGCGCAATAAATTACTTGGATTACAGAACAGACAGTGATCTTGTATGATCGTTAAGTTTATCCATTCATTTAGTTCCACACTGCTGGAGAAGAATTAATTTCTGAACGATTTTGTAATTTGTGCGCCCACCCCTCATTTGTGAGAATCTTAATTATTTTCCCTTTTTAACCGCAGGAGCGAGCGCTTTAATTCCTGTAATATTTCACATATTTCATGAAAGGCAACACGTTTGTGTGTAGCATATATTGTGATCATCTATTATTATTTTAATCTCTAGGTTCCTCCCTTTAAGAACCGTAACATTATATGAGTATATAAAAAAGTTAACGGTTCGTCATTTTCTCTTTTATGCGTATTTCCGAATGTCACACAACAGACCAACATAAATAGTGTATACCCCCACTCCGGTTGTGCGTGAGTAAGACACCGATATTGGAGCATTGAGGTTAAGAAAAAAACACCGATATCATGGTGTGGCCCCAATAAGTGGATGCATGAAGTATCACAAAAAAAAAGACCGTTCAAAAGATTTACGATATCTCTAGTTATCGATCAATATTTAAAAATTATTTTGATCCTATACGTGGTGTGCTTACAAGATTCTTGGATGATTCGGAAAGCGCCTATTTTCAAAATTCATCTGCGGATTTTGAACTAAAAAGCCAGTGATTATTTTTGCACAAATTGAGAGGTTCAGTGAACGGACATGGACGACTCATGCTAATTAAGAAAATATATATATCGGATCTTTGATACGTATTTCTGTGCGCTACGAAAACCATGGAAATCTATCAATCGGTGGGGGATATAAAAATAGTCCACAGTGACGTAAACAACGAAAAAAAAAAATTAAGAAATTCAACCATATGAACGTAAAGCACAATACATTTCGAATAAATTTTTTTTGTAGTTCGTTTGAATTTCGTCTGAAGATTTGTAATATTTTTCAAATTTAATTAGAAGTAGGAAGATACTCCCAGATAAATTCTACTTTTAAAACAATTTTATGGAGGAATATTCGCGATTTAAAGATATTTTACATTTTCTTCGTTCGAGAATATGATTTACATTTCATTAAAAATTTGGAATTAATGGAAGATATTATCTTTTTTGTTTACAAAAATACAGTGTTTTCGCAACTAGTTGCCGCCCATTGTTATTTTTGAATGACTCAATCAAAATTTTGTTGCATTGCAAGAAAAGAGGTTTAAATGGAAGCGAACTGGACATTTAATCATCACAAAGCCTTTCAGAGTAATTTAATGCAACATAAGAGTCATTTGTAACTGGAGTCCCACAATTATAATTCGTGCTATGTTTAACTTAATGTAAATCAGATCTCTGTTTACATTTACGTCCGACGAAAACCAATGAAGTTAAACGAAAAGAATACATGTAAAGTTGTTGTACAATATAAAAATTTTATATAAGAATATATATAAGAAACATGTAAGTCCATGGATCGAATTATTGTCAAACCTTTCGGAGATTATACTACTCATGGTTTGGTCGTAATTAGACACACTCAAGAGCCAAAGAGTTACCCTTGCAGTCGAAAAATTGGAACACGTCTAGTAGTGATTTCAGGACACATATAAAGCATCGCGTATATTCGTTTCTATAACTTGCGCATAACAACGACAACAATACATTTATAATTATTTTTTAAAAAATTAAAAAAAAATATTTTAATTTATTAAAATTTTCCACGCATTTCATAATGTCGGACAACAAAAAAAAAAACAAAAATGTTAAAATGTAAATCATATTTTCGGACGGATTGAATAATTTGTTAATTATTTCATATTTTACCCATTTCCCAAATCTATGCCCGTTTATGATAGTGGTATGTGTACATTAGGTATGTATGCGCATTTCGTTTTGTCTGACAACAAACTTTTTCTCTAATGTGTGAGTAGATAGGAAGAATTGAACTAAAACAATTTTTATGTAGAAAAGCCTTCATTCAAACTTCCATTGCAATTATCGACCAATAGAAATAGAAAAAAAGAGAAAAAGAAAAAAGCGATCCGCTGAAACGATATCAAAAGAGAAAGAGTAACGATAGTAAATAAACATGAACTATGTTAAGTACATAAATTAATTTTTATATAGACATAAAAATGTTTTCTAAGAAGTGATAACTTAATTCATTACCTAGATTCGATCTGTGTGTGTGTTAAATAGCAGCTTTTTTCCATTTAGATTCGGGCAAAAACCCTGCCGGAAATGGGTCTTTTTTTTAATTTTATAATGTGCTATAATATGTTTATAATTAAAACAAAATAAAATAAAATAAAATAAAAAACAGAATAAAATCCTAAAAAGCAAAAGAGGACAAGAAATTATTAAACATAAATAAAAAAACATAAAAGTATTATTTAACACACACATCACACGTTTTCTCTGTTTCTTTTCACTTATAGAAGTGGACTAGCATTGATTATACTTCAAGGCCCATTTGATGTGGAATGTTTTACTTTACACATTCTTGAGCAATCATTCAGGACCTCCGTTTGGCTATTGCAATGTTTGCAAATGGTTGGGTATACTTCGGTTATTCGGTGTAGTCGTATTATTCTTCTATTTTTTCGTTAAAGAAAAAACAAAATACAAAAGAATACAAAAATACAAAAAGAAATAAGAAAAAGAAAATAAAGAAGAGAGAAAAATCAATTTTTAGCCTCAATCAGTTATAATTAGTTATGTTCAAGTACAACACACCACCAGATTCATGAAAACCCTATCCCTTCATGTTTGCATATCATCATCATGCCATCGTACACATCTACTCAATAAAAAAAAAATTTCATATAAATCGTTCATGTTCATGTATATCGAATAACATATTTCCGCAAACGCGATAATCTATCTAACGCGATAATTTGTCTAAAGCGCTACTAAATGCTGAATGAAGTGTAGCTTTACTAATAATTTGCAGTTTTTTAAGCTCTTTTTTAGATCCAAGCAATATTCATTAAGCAATACACTCCGCAGTACTGCACTGTACTTAAGGATCCTTATTGAAGCGATTTAATGATGCCGCAGTCCTTTCAAAATCTTCAAGAAAATATTTTCCAAAATAATATTTTCTACTGCATTACTTAGCTTTAGGTGTTACCTAGTCATTAGTTCGAATGAGCTCTCATTAATTCGAATGAATTTACTTGTTATTCATAAGATAATAATGGTTCACAATCAAGAATACGAAATTTATTAGCTATTCTTGACCCTTTGAACCTTTACTCTGCTATATTACATAACCCTAGTAACAGTTTCAAATTTTAGATCGATTTCTGCTCTAGGTTATAATTGCGTTCTTATATGAACCACCATATGAATAGATGATCTTCACTTGTCCATCCAGTTGTGACAGTTAGAACACGCAATGGAAATCCCCTAAGATAAATATATTCTTGGTCATCAGTGTAGTATTCTAGGTGCAGATTTATTTACCTACATTTTTCATTTGTCTGTCCATTCGTTTATCTATGTTTCTGTCAGCTACCCCTTAAAACGATCGCAGTCCAACATTGAAACTCATCTGCTATAACTGGGTCCATACATTGTAAGTCAATGCCCATAAGATTTCAATAGACATCATTCGTACACAAAACGATCATACAATCGGCAAAAGAATTTATCTAAACTCTTTCGCAGACTTTTACACGACGCTGAAAATAATATTTATCGAGGACATTCAAAAAGCCCAAAGCAAGAAGTGGTGTAGTCCACTTACAAATACGGCCACAACAGGTAGAAAAACATAAAAGTTATTGAATTAAAATGCGACACAATGTTTCCGACTTCATTTAAGAATCATTTAAGAGTCAATTTAAAAAAGGAGTACCAAGACAGTGAGCACCAAACATTAAAAGTCGATATAACTTTCTTGTTATAAAACATTATTTCCAGAATATATTTCAAGCCATTATAAATGGAATGATGGATATAAGAAGAAAGCAAAAATAAGAAAGAAATTCCATTAATCTTTTAATAAGAAAAACGGTTTGTTTTTTAAAAAAGCATTAGAAACGTTGTTCTATATATTTTACATCTAATTTTCTACAATCACGGAAAAGGAACAATTTTTTCGTCGTACGTAACTAATAGAGAAGTTGAGTCTGCCTACATATGCTTCTTGCCATATAAATATTTTTAATTGAGATTTCAATACAGTCAAGTCTCCTATAACGCGGCTTTTTACAAAGGGACTTCTAGATAATGCGAAGTGAAAGTTTTGACAGCGCTCCTGTAGCGCATTCCTCGTGCAAGAACATCCCAACAACCCACAATTGGTTTGAAAAATGTATTTACTTATCCAATGTGTTCAAGATTTTCTCTTGACATTTATGAGTTATTTCTAGTTCCAATTACATCAGGCAATTTTCCTAAAAATGAACAAACAATGAAGCTTTGCTTCCTTTTCATCTATTCTAGGATCGGTAGGTTTATGCATACCTGACTTATTTCCGAGGGTCTATATATAATGCGGCACGAGGTTTTAATTTGTATTAATTGAAAGTTTCTTATAACGGGGTTTTACATATAACCCGATATAAATTAATTTGATTTGTCTTATTTCTATGTTTCCCATAACGTATTCTCCATAGAATCATTTTCATATAATACGGTTGCCACATAAAGCGATATGAACTAATCACTAGGCTTGATTGAATGAGTCGATTTCGTTCATTCTCTTGCAAGTTTCTGATCCATTCAAGTTTGGTAGAAAGTTAAGTAAAAATACAAGGGAATAGAAACAAAATTCAATATTGAAATTTCAAAAGTATTTTTAATCTTTTTTTAAATATTTTTTCAAAGATATTTCGAGGCATTCGTTTCTTACCGCGCGAATAGAAGGATTTATGTCACGCCAAGTGCAATTTTTTTTGTGGAAAAACATTTGTATTCTTAATTAATTGCGTTTTTGAAATATTTATAAGGAAATGTAGGTAAAAATCAGGAAAATGACGTTAAAGATCATAAGGATCAACGCAAATTTGTACCTTCGATATCTAAGTGTTTTGCTTTTGATGACACGTTTGCAAACTATTTTCTTAGAAATATTGCTTCATATTTCTTATTATAAAGTCTAATCTGATTTAAAACTTTTGGAATTAACTGAAGCGTTATACATAACAATTCAAAAATATTCCATTTCATTGAGCTTCATTTTTATTTTACTGCGATTAGTTCGATGCACAAATCGAATCTTCTGCCAAAAAACGCTTATTCGAAATTCATTAGAAGAGCAATTCCAAATTTCACAATAGAAAAGAAAACGATTAGAAAAAACATGTTTTCGGATGTTATGAAGAAATACACCCTCCCTCCAATACTGGATTTAAAAACCGCATTGTTGCCAACATAATTACCTTCGCGAAGATGAATCATACTTTATTTACATGACTTTTTAAAATATTGTATAAAAAATAAACATTTCAGCTGCATGCACTATTCCAGAGTAATTTTTTTTTTTTTTTACGAAAACCTAGATTTGTACGCTTCAGTTAAAATGCTTAATTAACATAGCGTCATTATGATTTTGTCATGAATACGAATATGATTTCACATGAATAGTACTCAAAAAAATGTTTCCAGCTAGAAGGACTCAGAGAAGACAACACAATTCTAATGAAAAGGATATCGCAGTGACATAAACAAAAATTAAGCGTATTATTTGTTAAGTCACAGTCGTAGGCACATCTCACATGACATCAAAATGCTGATGCTTAATGACACTGACGTTGAAAATATTGGTTAAATTTCATAGTCGACACCGAAGAATAAATTTATAAAACACGAAACTGTGTACAATAAATCTTGAAGGCAGTATAAGATTCTAAGCCCAACGCTTCATTAAAGTTCAAACGGAAAACTGAAATAAACCCTTGGATTCATAAGCAGGGATCAAACGTAAAATATGAAATAATCCGATTGCATTAACAAAATTTTGTTGTCTAAACCCCATTCCAAATATTGACCTGTGCTTTAAGCCTAAAAATTTCTAATCAGGTACTGATCGTGAAGTTAACTAATAAAATGCTTTGCAATTTCTATATATAGACTTGAAACAGTTGACATAAAAAATTTCGTCCATAACCAAATCTAAATTTCTTAATCAATGCTACATGTTTCGAAAAAATCGGCATCCCTCCTCTAGCGCCCTGAAGTACTAAACAGTTGTACAGCTTTAGATTATTTTTCAGTATCATTATCATCAAATAAAAAATAAGAAGTTTTTCTGCAAAACGCTTATGAGCACATTTACCCGTTACAGGAGATTCCTTGAATTCAAATTATCTTAATTAGGTTAGCATAGTTCCATAAATTTAACTTTCGAATGGAGTAACTTGCCTTTCGACGCAAACATGCAAAAATGCTAAAAACTTTTCACGCTTTTGATGTCTCTCATCTTGAGGAACGGCATGAAGGGAGCCCCTGGGAAACTCTAAAAGGATTTTGAAAAAAACCGAAAGGTCCGTCTTCAGCTTTTTTTAAGCAGCGTACTGTCCGTAGCTTTTTAATATATAAACTGGCTGCAAACGATGAACTGTAACTAATATTTTTGTTTCTAGAGTATAGTTAAGGAGAAATTATTTAGCCCTATAAATATTTGAGTAATAAAATGACGAAACTGCCCATCTCGAAGGATCGCTACCATTCTTCTTTCCGATCTTCTGGAAACAAATTGTAAGGATAGTATCCGCATTGGAAAATGTATGGAAACTCAACGGCAGATTTCCCTTCAGCGTTCATCGGGATTAATAAGATATTGTCGCGACTGAATATAAAAGTTACTCCATACAAACTCCAAATGGTTCCACTTTGACTATGAATAAATGAAGAAGAGCAGAGTAATGAAATAATTAAATTAATTTCAACTCTCAAACTAAACTTAAATGTTTATAGACTTTTGTAAGGACTAGGGAGAATTGTTAAATTTTAAAATTCGTAAAGGTATGCACTGCTTGCAGGTATTGGAATAAAAAATAGCGAAACCAACGAAATTGCTTTCCGAATACAGTTATTCGAATTCAAAAATTCTCAAATTTATTCTCTCCTTGACAAGTCGATCCACAATTGCTGCAAGACTCTTCACTTAAATATTTAGATATAAGGAGTTTTCATTTATATTTTAAGATATAAATTAATACAACGATTGCAAACGCTACAAGGTGATATGAAATTTAGTTTTTTCTCTAACGAAAGAAAAATTTTTCCTTTGGACAGGACGAAATTTGTTCTACTAGTGCCGCAACAAGTAGTATGAAATATCCACGCCGTTTCAGTTTCATAATTTAATTATGTGTTCCTTGTACACATCAATTATTAAAATATATACTTCGCTCTATCTTGCTTTACTTTATTCATTTCATATTATTCATTTATGAATTATGAAAATAATGAAACAATTTATTATGGAATTTACTCATTTCTTAGAGCGTAAAAAATTCATCCAATTTGAATATAATTTCTTAATTGTTTTGAAGAGGAGGTTATTAACACAGATTAATCAATATTACTTAATTTATTTTAATGACAAAATTACTTACGCACATAATAAACTTATTAGAATATTCTCTACCAAGATGCTTTTAATTGATGACGATTTAAGAAAATCTATATGTAACGATGTCTGGAAGACCACTGACGTCAAAGCTAGTTGCGATCTATTATACCCTAAGTATATTCATTTTTGTATGATTTAGATATTATTAAAGGCCAAAGAGTAGCAAAACATTTTAAAGCACTACACACATCCATCCGTACCTATTTATACTACAAAGTAATGCAATGCGAATGTAGTAAACCTCATTACAAGGGAAAGCAGTTATAGACACAAAATTATGTATATATGTACACATGAACACAGGCATGTGTTTGCGTATGCATTCAAATATACATTACATATATATATACGTATATAAAAAACTTTAAAAAAATTGTTACATACTTATATATTTACCTCCGCTTTCCGATCGCATTTTCTTCGGCGGTGAAACGGAATCATGTGAACCGGCGTCTTCTGATTTTGGTGATCGATTTCTTTCGTTTGATCCCTAAAAAAATTGGAGGGCATATTAATAATGAAAGCTGCGTCGTAAGGAAATGCGAGCAATGCTTGGGAAAACTTTAACTACATATCGTATATTTAATGTATTAAGTTCATTAACATTTAAGTAATTAGTGTGCATACGTATTTACCATATTATCTTTATTTTATATGCGCAAAAAAAGCCAAAAAAATTTTTTATTTTGAATTAAGTCTGAAATTTCACAAATTTTATTTTACTGCAACAAACTCTTCTTCAACCACTATTGTCGTATCAATAATTTGTTTTTCTTTATTAGGATTTCAATTACCTCTGCAAGATATAACGCACATTAAATATGGATATGAAAATACCCACATGGGAAGAGAACACTATTTAGAGAAGTTAGACAGAGGCAGGCAAGAAAAGAAAAATTTGAATATGATTGTTGAAAGTAAACCCTGCAATTTGTTCAAAGAATTTTTTACGCTGTTCCCTTTTCAATAGTTATAATAATGCCTATAAGTTTAACAAAAGTATATAAAATATATCATATAAGGAATGTTTATCCACCGTCAACCTATTTTTCAGCCAATCATCTGAAATCTCTCAGTAATGTTTTAAACGGTCTTCGTAAATATTATCACTACTTTTTGCTGTGTTGTAAATTAAATCTTTTTACCTGCGAGTGGCGTCGTGATCGCATTGTTCCCATTATAAAACTTTCAATCAAACTATGTATATCCCTACTCGTACGTATACTAGTTTAAGGTTTTTGTACAAATTTTTGCGAATATGCAACCAAGAGAAAACAAACACACCGATTTATAACGGACGGACATGGTTAACCATTTTACACTTATCAACGATTTATAAACATAAGAACTATTTAGATACGGGACTCCAACCGTTTCAAATGAAACGCGGTCCAGACACTTGAATCACATTTTTTTTATAAATAGAAACATATTTGCTACAGTTAAATTGATGTTTATATAACTCATTATTTATTATGTTTATTAATATATTGCTTTTTATTACATTTACTTCGTAAATATTTTTTTTTACAAATAAAATTATTCGTTGAAAAAAAAATATCTGCACAAGTTCGTGTTAGTTTTTCAGAGATAACGTTAAGATATAAACTCAAGTTAATCTCGGATTGAACTCAGATGTTTTTGTTTATTATTTTGCATGCATTGAAATGGTTACATCATGTTATAGCACCTTATTTCCAAGTATCATTCAAGTAAATTGATTTACATTTAGAATTTTTCTTAAATGCATACCGGATAAGGTAGAGTTTTAGAAATGTACATAAAAACATATCGGGCATTTACTTAGATCGCGCTGCTGTTTTCGGGGAAAATAAAAGGTAGATTTCGAAATGGAGTTTTCAGTTTGAAGATGCTTTTGGCGTCCTTCTGGCATTAATGATGATACTGTAAGTGCTTTGGCCGGAGAAAATCCAAGAATAACAACTGAGAAAAATTTTGGAAACTGAAATTCTATAATTCGGCTATACCTCGTTATAATTCCAAAGTCGATAATTGAGTGAAATTTTAACTCTGAGAAAATAAGAAAGTAAATTTAGTGTAGTCGTCAATGTTTTCCGAATTTTTAAATAAGTTGAACTACTTATATTACAAAGAAAACATAAATCAATTAAGTCGTCGGTGTTCACTTACCACTTATATGAAATAAAATTACGCCCAGATTAATATTGGAAACCACCACAAGAAATTTTTTAGTTTACTGGACTACTTCCTCCTATTTCTCGACTATCGGAACTGATATGCAATCATGCCGATTTCTAAGCAACTTTGCTTACCTCTCCCGTGGTTTACCCTGCTTGTATTGTCTACGCCAGATTACGGCTTGAAGTGGGCTACGTCCATCTTTCCTTGTTACGCCACTATTTCGACTACGGCGATTACAACTTTAATTATATACGCATCTTTTCATTCTTTGACACCCCCCCGCTGCTTGAAAGAATTTGTATTTTCCTGTAATTATTAAAAAACAAAATTAGTAGAAATATGTCCACAATCATGGACGTTAGGCAAAAAGTTAACAAAGAACAAAATGTGTAGATATTTTTACAAAAACGCTTTAAAATTTTGAGTTTCTTTCTGATAATATTAGGGTTTAATTTTTTTTGTACATATGAACAGGATTGAATTCGATCTATTCTTACTCAATTTTTGTATAAACAAAGCGACGACATAAACTTTATGTCTTTTATATGAGTTCTTGAAGCTTTCAGATATCTCAAAACGAAAAATAAGCGTTGGAATGTGGTTTGCCTTAGTTGTCGCTTGTGAATGCAAAAGGAGTACAATACAAAAGGGAAAAAACTTAACATCGTCATTTCCTCGAGAAATTCTTAAATCATGAGATCAAAAATTTGCTTGTAAGTCTGAAAAAAGCGATAAATTTTCAACCCTAATTCGTGAAATATTGAACAGTAGCCTACAATCGAATACAACGAAAAGTAGCTTTAAACTCTCCGAATCATTACATAGATGCGCACTATAATATTTGCGTGGTGTAGGGCATGAATGCTGAATGATTCCACTGCACTTTACATAAAGAAACGTATTGTTATGAAAGTCAGACATCGGGTAAAATAAGTCTGCATGAGAACTGGCGAATTTTATAGAAAACGAAGTTTCCTAAAAGTTTCAGGCAATAATAAAAGCAAATAAGGATTTGTGATAATTTACTTGTAATTGTCATAAAACAAGCGAGCCATTATGCAGCTAACCGCACACGGGAAATTTGACGAACTGAAACCCAGACTGAGATATCTGCCGAGCTGGATAATTAATTGCAATAGCAGAATGATTTATTATATATTATTTTTTATTTTATAAATAAGATCTATGCCTATCAAGTTGTTGTCCAGGATCCTGTCTGCGAAGTATTAAGAAAACAAGAAAAACCAAAAAGGTATCGTTATGAAATTAAGGCTGAAAATTCGTCTAATTGTGAGTAAATTTTCGTCAGGTTTTACAATTTTTAACTGCAGCTGGAAAGCGTTTAATGCGAATTCCTTACTACTACACTTGTAAACTAATAACTTTTATTAATAAAGTATGAATCGCATTTTTACAATGGTTATTTAATTCAAATTAAACCGCGCTTCTTTTTGTAATCCTCCAAATTTAGAGACCTTTTTGTTGTAGGCTCCGATAACTTAGGTACTGGTTTTGGCAAAGTGTTGACAGTATTTACTGCAAGAAAAAGAGTAAATAGATAGGTAATCGTAAACAGATGTAAAAAAAATTAATATTAATTACAATACATTTAATTTAGTAAAGAACATTTTTAGACTAAGAAAATTATTGAAATTATATTGAAAAATTATTTAACTCATTTCTAGATGTTTGAAGGAAATTGAGAATGGAAAATTTTTTGGCAATTTCTGCTAGGTTTATTACAAAAAACGAGGAAGGGTCTGTACGATCATAAAGTACAATTTTCATTTTGAGACATTATTCACGACGACATATTCGAAAAATCTTTTTAACGATCTGTCTCACGAACCCAATCATGTGCCTGAGAAGAACCCTTGAAAAGTTTGATATTTTGTTTATTCATCTCTGTTTCCAAAGCAAGCGATTGGGGTTTCTAGACTAAGAGGGCAGAAGGTGTACGGTCTCCGTTTTCATTCATTTTGAGTATTCTCTACCATGTACCTTAGAAGATCCAAGAAATAGTTACAAATATTGTTCAATATTCACGTCAAAAGTTTGATGTTGTGAAAAAAAAAAGATTATAAGCAACTTCGTTTAAATTATAACGATTTTGAAATTATTTACCAACAAAACCGGTTACGTTTACAATGAGAGACAATTCAAATTCTAGTAAGTGAAACTTCTTGGCTAAATTTAATGTTATGATGTCTTGGAAATTATTTTTGTCCAGCTTTGAACGAGTATCCTCTGCGGTTTGTGAAGCACTACAAGTAAACCATGCTCAAGTTTGAACGTGTATATATACAAGTTTCCAATTTTCCTTGAGTGCGTACTCAAATCGTACTGTTATTCTGATTAAGAATATTTGTTATAAATAAGGCCTCCTATGAGTATTTCTGGAAGGCATACCTATTTACATGCTAGCATATCGACTTCCGTAAATAAAGGCTGAAAAGTGCAATTATCCAATAATGCACCCGTTCTCAGCTTTTTATTTACATTTTTGTGTTTTGGACATAAGTCTCGAATATATATTGTCGAACTATCCAAAGGCAATATCAAAGTTTATGTAAGATTAGTTCAAATATTAATGTAATAATCAATAAATCAAGCAATTTTTTCTACCTGGTACACTAACATCCAAATCAATATCGAAATCGTGTAATGTATAAAGATTGTAATTCTTCTTATCGTTGCCTTTGGAAGTTTCTATTAGTTCAGATTGCTTTTTCGGTGGCTCAGTAAATATGATCGGCTCTTTGATCGGTATTTCATCTTCTTTTTTCTCTGCCTGCTTAAATCCCATGCGAGGCTGTGTAATGCGTCGAGTGAATGGATCGGATATCCGCAGGCCTTTGTTAGCACGAGCTTCTTCCATTATTGCTTTTTCGGCATCTTCCACGTTACGCTTACGATTTCGATCGTTAATATACGATATTAAACTTATGCTACTTGACCTTCGTTTATCTAATTCTGAGGCACGACTTTCCAATTCTTCTATTTTTTGACTTAACTCACGTGCAATTTCATAATCTCCCCGCAGCATAGCGGCGTCCCGTTCTTTCATCAGGCAGGTTTTCTTCATGGCATAGTTGGTCGGTCGGTTTCTAAATCTGTTTTTTTCTTCAATTATTTTATCAACATCTTCATCTTTGTATTCGTAATTCATTGCGTCCTTGATGTCCTTTAACTTTCGCTCAACAACAGCCATTGTTGGCATTGGTACATTTTGTTGAGCACATATATCTTTCCATTTGATAAATTCGCTTTCGGTAAACTCTTGATTCGAAATAAATTCAAGCCTAAAAACACGTTCTTGAGTTCCGTGTTTCAAGCGTAGTCCTTTGTTCGTACGGGATTTGCCGAGATTGTAGATTTTCGCTGTTTCGACGACACCAACCACTTCAGCTACCCGATACACAGGTTTTTGTCCATTATTTCCGATACTAATGCGAACGAAACAGTTCATTACTGTGCGTTCAAAAATCGGCAAATTTATAAAACGTTCCATTTTGAACCGCGACAAACGGATTTTGTTTAATTCATCACGAGTACTTAAACTAATATGTTTTTCTTCTCTTTCTTCGTCTTCCGATTCACTAGAGTATTTACTACTATTCGAACGAGATACTTTGTCCGGTTTATCGTCTTCCCAATCGCTGCTACCTGAGTCGTCTGAATATATCTCTGAGGCTTTTAATTTCACCGAAGATTTTCCACCGCTTACGCTTTCCAATTCTTCCTTTTCTTCCTCACGTTCCTTCTGTGCGAGCCGTTTAGCTTCTTCTTCCTCTGAAATGAATATATTTTAATTAAAATTCCAATAATCATAAAAAAGAAAACAAAAAATGTAATGTAAGTAAGTAAATGAAAACTTTGGTACCTCGTTTTGCCTTTCCTTCACGTTTGGCTTTTAAAAGAGCCATTGCGTTACTTCTTTTATCATCTGTACGATTCATTTCGACGTTTTTCTTCCTTTCTTTAGAACGTTCTTTATGGTCGTAATAGTCTACAGCCGCATTGCGAACATCCTCAACGCTGTCTGTCTTTTCAGTTTCCTCGCTTTCTGCGTTTGGGATATTGTCTTGCGCATCGTCAGTTATTAGAGGACTTGGACTCTTTTGGGTAATTATTTCGTTTGTTTGTATACTAATTATTGGTTCCTTAAAGTTATTAATTTTTGATTCTTTATTAGCCTCCTTTTTCGGCGGTTTTTTGCTTTTCTTTTCCTTCTTTTTAGGTTTCTTTGCCTTCTCTGTGCGACGTGCCAATTTCAATTTCCTTTCAATTTCCCAACGTGTACGCATTATATCACGTTGTTCAATTCTTTTAAAAATTTCAGTTTCCCGTTCTTTTTCAGATAGACCTGAAAGTCGTTTACGGTCTTCTTCATCGCCCATTAAGTTTTCATCGTAGCCATCATCAAACTCAGACTCTGAACTGGACTCGGACGATGAACTCGATGGACTCGAACTCTTATCATTTGCATCACTGTCGGACCTGGTTGGGCTTTTTGATTTACCAACTTCATCCTCAGAGTCTGAAACTTCACCTTCCTCCTGTTCTGTATCAGGTTTGGCGAGTTCATTATTCGGAGGTTCTGCTTCGCTTTTACCAGCATTTGACTTGCTGTCCCAGTCAGATTCCGTGTCTGATGAGCCAGATAGGGCAGAAACTTTGTTAGTATTATTCTTTTTTCGCTTTTTTGCTAACGACAAAAGATCCTATAAACGCGAAAAAAGAACGTAATTGTCATATAGACAAAAAGAAAATTGACAGTAAAAAGAGTGAAATAAATAATGTCGCGTTAATGTTGACTTAATAGTATATACCGATTCAATATTAGATTCAGATTCGCTTCCGCTAGAATTTAAATCCACCATAGCCTGTTTTCTTCTTTTAGCCATACTTATTTAATTGTGATATAACTTTCGTTGCAAAACTAAACGCAATGAAGCTTCTACAAATTATAAAAATTTCGTTGACTGTAATCGATGAAAATAAACGACATCCATTCAACTGCTGTTTTCTATTCGCTGTAAGATGATAGCATAACAAGTAAATTATTGCAGAGTTACCACAATCCATACTAAAACTTGCGAATATACTAAGCTTTAATAATTCAGCAATTGCGCCAAAATAACAAATCAAAATGATCCATATTTCTTACTTTTATAGAAATACCAAAACTTACCACAGGCACTAATTTATTAATACAATTATTGAAAGTTAAATTCAACAACTTTTAACGTCTCATATATCCATTTTTACATACATATTGCTTTCACAGCATTCAATTTTGTGTTCAGAGTGTAATAAGCGTCCAAAATATTAGGATTTAAAACACAATAACCAATATTAAATTTCATTAGGGTCGGCAGTTGTCTAGAACAATTTTTGAAGAAATCGTGTAGTCTACATTAACAAATGAATCTGTGTTAGATTAAAAATTGAAAATCATGAATCATGGGGAACAAAAAATACAAGCAAAATGTGCGGTACTATTGTATTCGTTTACATTGTTTTCCATGTGTTTGAACTGGTTGCTATGTAAGTGCGATTTCTTTGTGTTTCAGCCTTTATGGGGGAAGGGCCGCTCTAACATCAATTCTTGTGGGGCAAAAAAAAACAAGCAAAATGTGCGGCTTCATTGTTTTCGTTTAAATTGCTTTCCATATGTTTAAATTTGTGGGAATATAAACGCGGGTTTATTGTGTTTACGGAGCTAACTGATCTACTTCAGTAAAATATAAAAAAGTATTAAAAATTTTTAAAACAATATTTTCCTTTACAATATTACCTTTAACTCAAAACAAAAATTTCATAGTTTCCAAATAATTTGCCCACAATAACTTCTTTGAAATCTGATCATATTCAATTTGATTCACATTTAGCAAGAATTTCTTTACAAAAAATATACGGAAGAACATCTCATATAAATTTGCAATAGATTAAAATATGAAGTTTTTAAGAAAATGTTTTTATAAGTGAAATTAAGGTAAAATAATTAAAATAATGAATTCAATAAATATTATTGAAATTGTGAGCAATTAGATTTATAAAATAAACAACTTATTCACAAAATAAGAATTTCGTTATATAAAACGTACGAAAGTGCATTTCGTACAGATTTGCACAAAAGATTTGCAAAACGTCATATCCATAAGTTTATTACATAAATAAGAGCAGAGTTGGTTTTTTAAGATACAACGGTGTTGTTAACTAATTGTGTGACATTAAAGTTTCGTTTTCTCGAAAATTCATTTGGAATTACTATACAACAGCACTTTTTTATTGGAATAAATAACGTGCTTCAATTTGTCATTGCATATTTCACTTCGTAAAGTTTTTATTACATATTTTGAGTTTTCTTAAATTAACAAAATAAAAAACAATTGTTGAATTTTAGTAAATTAATAAAGCATGGCGAAATGGGGCGAAGGTGATCCTCGATGGATTGTTGAGGAGCGACCAGATGCTACAAATGTTAATAATTGGCATTGGACCGAAAAAAATGCAACACCTTGGTCAAAAGAAAGATTTCAGCAACTTTATAAAGATTTTAAGATAGGTATCTAATTGCAATAGAGCTGTCATTGCTAAATCTGACGCCTTTTTTTTTGTAAATAGTGAAAAACGAACTTGAGTGTACTATTGAAAGTGTTGAAAAATGCAACGGCGAAGCCACAGTGAACAATCGTAAAGGGAAACTTATATTCTTTTACGAATGGGAAGTGGTGTTGAAATGGCAGGGCTGTATTCTGAATGGAAGTAATACGCCGCATGAGGGAAAGGTTACTATACCAAACTTATCGGAGGAAAATGATCTCGATGAGATCGAAATCACAATTACCATCGAAAAGTCTAATGAAGAGTCAGAAAAATTGAAACAATTTATGTATAATTTTGGACGAGATCAAATACGTCAACAATTGGGTGTTTATATAAAAGAACTAAAAGAAGAATATTCAAAAAATCTGATTCTTCCTAAAAAGGGCGAGACTACTGCACTGAAGGAGGAGACATCTAATAAAATAAATATTGGCTATCACACTGCTAGCGTGGATGATGTGAAGGTCACTTCAAATGGGAATGAATCCGTGGGATGTAAGTTAGACGTTCGCACACTCAAAATGGCAGTGGAATTTCAATGCAACGCAAATGACCTGTATAACGCATTAACGAAAACAGAAATGGTAACTGCCTTTACAAAAGCCGGCGCTAAGGTTGAAGCATTTAGAGGGGGAGAGTATGTAAAGTTTTCAATCAAGACAAAAGCGTGAATAACATTGTCACATATTTCAGATTTCATTTATATGGTGGCAATGTTCATGGAAAATTTGAGGAACTAGTTCCTGAAAAAAAAATTTTACTTACCTGGCGTTTAAAATCATGGCCATCTGGTCACTACTCCAATGTATTAATTGAATTAGAAGAATTGGTACGTACGTACTTACACACAAAGAAGTTGAAAAACAAAACAAAAACTTAGAGAAAGAGAATAAATTCTTAAAGTAGCTCAATAAGTTCATAGGAAAGCCACGCATATATAGTCTTCAGCAAGCAACGAAATCAACCAATTAAATACTTTGTTTTATATAGTCGTCAAACCAGGTCAAACGTTGTCTAAAGTGTATACATTCGACAGTCTAAGTAGTAGACTCGACTCAGTCATCTCTGTTTATGTTGTTAATATGTTAAAAAACCTGAGACAAAGTGACAGCAGGCAATCCAAGTGATTGGTTGTTACCTTCAGCTTCCTAATGCCTTAATTGACTTCTGAATCTTTATTAATTTCCTTAACACATTTTTGTAATTCAGTTTAAAAATCAATTCCAATACTTTACAGATATATTTGGATAATTAGAGCCACAGATATACTGAACAATTACTTCCACATATATATACATATATATATATATATATAGTATTTATATTATACCGAGCGAGAGTGCATTTCTGATAATAGCTTCAAAAGGAAATTGAATAAATGAATATAGAGGAAAGTAGAATTTTGCCTAAACGGCGTATTTCAATGATTTCCTTCTTTTGTCGACTATGTATATGTGAGAGTTAGTAAATTGTTCCTTCTTATTCTGAAGATAGAGTACAAACAAGTCGAAGGAAAAGAATTTCTGAAGTCCGTTGGTAATCAATTGTAATGTACTACTTACATTATGTAGCTTTCATATTTAATTAGATCCACTTTCCGGGAAAGTTGCGGCACAAAATGACGCGAGCACAAAAAATTCCTGCGAATGAAGGCAAATTTTGATAAAAGGAATGTTTTGGTTATTTAACTCTTATACTACGTTTTCCTTTTCCGCACCGTTTTTTATTTAAAATTTTTATTAAAAAATTTCATTTTATCGCTATTTTTCAAATCTTCTCATTTTAGCAAAATTGCACTCAACTGAAATTAAAGCAAACTGGCATTCCTGCAGCTGAATATGACACTATGAAAAAAAACTGGTATCGATACTATTGGCACAGTATCAAACAGACTTTCGGTTTTGGAGTACCATTAGCTGATATCTTTTAAATGATTCAATTGATGTCCTAGAAGCATATTCTCCACAAGCAAAATCGCCAAACGCTTACTGGCTTTTAATATCAAAACCCTTGTTTCTGATTATTATGGCACACAAAATAAATAAATTACAAACCGCATTATTTATGATACGATATTGTTTTTAATATACCAACTAATCGATGAAAATGAATGAACAACTTTGGATGTTAACCGCCCAACATTTTTTGAAAGCTAACAACATTTACTATATTATTATTTCATTTAGATTCATATCTAAAAAGTGTTTTGCTATTTTACTGAACCCAGGATTGTTTATAAGGGCTTGAACTATTTTGTTCCTATATTTTTAAAAAATTAATTGAAAAGTTCAATAGCTCTTAATAAATAAATACATACACACCCGTTATGTCATATTGTTAACGAATTCATCTACTGGCTCGTTCATCTCTATCAAATTATCGAAAGTTTGAACCCGCAACTTTTGTGATCTCTAGGATTGCTCATAAATAATCTATAGTCTTTAATTTTCTAAAAATTATTGAAGTAGTTCTTTTTGTAATTGGTTGATTAAATAGAACTTCTCCCATAGATTAATTGTTTTGTATACAATTGAGTTATTCGATAAAAACTTATCTAAAATGTCTGGAGATTGCGTTTCTTCTGGATCCGATTTTCTAAAAATAAATGTAACAAATTCACAAAACGATAATGTAGCATTTGATATAAAATTTGCAAAGTCAATGACGATCGCAGAACTTAAGGTAATGAATTAAAATCAATTTAAAAATAAAATCAAATAGATCCGCATAATAATTATTTGTTTGTAGAATAGACTTCAGATTATTACAGGCGGCAGTGCCGGTTCAATGCAAGTTGAACTTCACAAAGGTGAGGAATTGATTACCGTGCTCAACGATGACAACACTATATTAGGTTCATTACCCATTAACCCGGGAATGCGTTTTCATGTGAAAGACGACTTTATATCTAATATAGATTTACAAGAAGTGGAAAAATTTCAACTAAGCGAAGATCAATATGAACAAATGGATAATACGTTAAGGAATTTTTTGCGAAAAAATCGCTTAGGGAAATATAATGAAGAAGAGTTCAAAGTGGAAGAGGAGAAACGACTTGAGAAGTTTCGTTTAGAAAAAACAAAAGCAAAACTCTGTACAATTGGATCCAGATGTGAGGTAAATATATATACTCTATCGATATTTCTCGCTGGCTATATCCACTGCATTAGTCTGTCTGTGCATTAAAGCAGCTGTTCATATATCTAAATGTCAATCGAAGACGAAAGTACAATTTTATTTCTTATTCAGGTCACTGTAAAAGGGCAGCCGACACGTCGAGGTACAATTATGTACAATGGAGAATTGGAAGGCAAAAGCGGTATTTTTATTGGTGTTAAATATGATGAACCTTTAGGAAAGAATGATGGATCGTGAGTAGGGAAATTTAATGAGTTAAAAACAGGATTAAAAAAAACAAAACATTTTCCAGAGTTAACGGGAAACGATATTTTACTTGTCCTGATAATTATGGAGGTTTCGTTTCACCGATGTTCGTAACCATTGGTGACTTCCCTGAAGAAACATATGATTTAGATGATGAGATTTGAAAATCTAATTGCACCGCGCGCAACGCCTCTGTAATTTATTAACTAAATCTAGGAAGCATTTCAATATTGTGTAATTCCAATCTAAATTTTTGTTTGTACCGCAATAAGCAAAAACAAAAACGTATGCATCTCCCCATTTTTCACACTAAAAATACAAAATTTATTTTATAATTTATTGATTTAAATACTATTTATATATTAGCTATTATTTATTTAACAATTGTTTGCAAACGCATGTATTCGTGACGCATTTTGGACCTTTTTTTAAATTTCCAGCCAGATCAATATAATACTCTTCGCCCTTATTTAACTTTACACTGGAAAGCTGTTCAACGTTTGCCAAGAATATTGATCTCGTTTCTAAAACATTTTGACAACCATAAGGTGAAAATTCAAATTTGTTATTTAATATATCGCTCCCTTTTAGAGTTTTTGTTTTAAATGCATTAAAAATTGTCATAATTTCGGTGAAATTTTTTTTTTTGGCGATATCGAAAGGCGTGTCGCTTTGTGAATTTCTCATCTCAACATTGGGAAAAGCTTCCATTAGAATTCGTGTTAATTTCCTCCTTCCCATGGCGCAAGCTATATGAAGTGGCGTATCGCCATTTTTGTTTTGCGTATTAACACTGCACGAAGCAGAGATAAGTATTCGAGCTACTCCGGCATGGCCATAACGACAAGCGGTATGTAAAGATGTGTCACCGTACTTAAATGCACAAAAAAAATTTTTTTTAATTCATCATCACACAACTAATTGCTATTTATCAAGTTGACGTCTGTTTTAATCGTCATTTTAAGAACGAGAACTTTTCCAACAGCAAAACTAATTTATAATGTTATTGCATAATGAAATAAATTCTGATATTCTAAAAGTTTTATTAAGTTTTTTCTTTTCAGTTCAGGAAGCAAAAAGAATAACCAGATTCACATAGTTTTCTGATTATAGTTTGATCCTTAACACTACTTACATTGTTACTTAAATTCGGATTAGCTCCCCTTAGCAAAAGCTCTCTGGAACATTGATTATGGCCGTATTGTGATGCCAAATGCAATGCCGAAAGTCCATCGTTGTTTTGAAAATTAATTATCACTTTAAGTTGAATCTGGTTCGCACTTTCGCAAAGTATTATCAAACAACGACTATAACCCTTTGCTGCAGCCAAATGTAACGGAGTTGTTCCACTTTTAAATATAACTCGTGACCATAGTTTCTCTTTTTTTAGCAATAATGCCAAATTTCTATCGTCGCCTTTAATAACAGCTCCATCGATATTATCTATCGAAGCCTACAAAAACGCAAAAAATTATTGTTAATTAAAAATTATTGAGCGTTTTTCATGCAAATAAAAGGAAGGTACGACAGGAAATAAGAAATTGAGTCGCATTCTGTTTCTAGTAAATATAGTTCTATTGCTTTATATCCTTGCTGTTTACATTTAGTGACCAACAGTGATAAAGCATGGTTTTTCAAAAGGATGATTTGATTTCAATTCGATATAAAGAAAAGCATTACTATCGATTTGTAAGCTTGACCTTCTAAAAGTCCGTTGCTATCCTTTGTCTAAGTTTGGCCCTAAATATCAAAAGATCTGTTCCCCTACTATATTGCGGACCGAAGATAAACTATTTGCGTTAGAAACTGCCTGCCTAAGCATAAGCGTCAACTTTCGTCGAATTCAATTCAGTTCTATATAGTGGTATTCTGGAGCATTTCTTTCCAGTTTTGTCTTGGTTCGCCGCTTTTTACCAATGTATCGCCCATAATAAAAGAGATATGAATAATTAGTTTTACTCATTTTTTTCGAGAGATCACTTCCTAAAGACTAAAGATTCATTCGTTAAAATAAAAAATGCTCTACAGTTTAATCTAATAGGTCTAAGTTAATCCCTCTCAGGCGGTACTTGGGTGGTGACTTCTCTCATATTTTTTCTTTATTTTTCTTTCCTTCAGTAACTTCTTTGTGTATGAATTAAATTCTCTGACTTTCAATGTCTACTATCTTTGGTATTATCGTTATCACATCACTCTCAGTAATGTTTCTTCTTTTTTTCTTATAGTTTGACGCGTCTTAATTAACGTAAGTTCAAAATTGCCGTGTCCACCATTACACGGAATAATTGTTACAATTGTATTAACTGAAAAAGTAGCTATTCCCACGGGACAGATCGAGACAGCAAGTTCAGACACAGAACCACCCAGAATGAAATAAGTCTAGATAATCCCGTTTAGTTGATTAAAGCAAACGTTAGGTGAAAACATATATAAGCAATTATCTGAAATGAGCACAAGATTTGTTAGTTTAAAATAAACCTAAACCATTTCTGTGTTAATATTGTATTAATATTTAATTGTATTTGTATTAATATTGTATTAGTAACATTTAAATTAATTTACAATAGAATTCACCTGTCCTAAAGAACTTGGCAAGTCGTCAGCGCTATTTGGATAATCACAGAAACTCATAATCTAGGATATGGAAACAAGCAATTAAAACATGCATTATATGCAAAGCAGATTGATAAACGGTGAAAGCTTACCTCAATCGATTACAATGCAAGTGTTTTCTTTCATGTTCACTTTGACAGACAACATTTACGACGCTTGTTTATTATCTTATACTCAAGCTTCTCGGGTTTATAACAAAATCATTATATTTTACTAATTTACAAAAAAAAAAAAATTTTTGTCAATATGAGAAAATAACTAAATAGATCATTGCCTGGGTCACTAATATTTAAGTGTAAGTACAAGATCTGTGGGACAGGCATGCTTGCCATATGTGAATATTTTATTACGGTATATGAGTGAAGTCACAATTAGGGCATGATTTAAACTTACGTTAAGAAAGGAATGACGTTACTAAAATTCCTTAATACTTTTAGAAAACTATTTTCGTATTTTCTTTTTGTAGAAAAGAATTTTCAATTATACTTCTTGTAGATTTAAATTTTTGATATTAATCTTTAATTATAGTTCAGCTAAGTATTGCAACTGTTGTAAATACTACTTTAGAATAATGTCTTATGGCAGGCCGTATCAGCTGTTTTTCAAAATCATCTGATTGTAATTTGAATAAGTAATTAAATTCAAAGAGCAATAAATATAAATATACTCAAGATGTGTTATCCAAAAAATAAAATTAAAAAATCAAAGTTTGGATATTTCACGACTACGAGTGGAAAAAAAGTAACTTTTTTTTTAGCTGGCACAGCAACCATCGGACTTGTCCTCGTAAATTTTGTGCCACACACCGTCGGACTAAATTATTATAAAGACTTTATTCAATGTTACCGGTAAAGTGAAAATGGCAACAATTGTATATATAACCTATAGAAAATAATTTGCTTTATACGTCTTGACCAATGATGTTCCATGGTTAATGTAAAGCGCGCATTCGGCATAAATTGTACAAACAGAAACATTCTTATGTACATGCAAATTTATTACGAATAGTACCTTATAAAGAATATGAACCTAAAAATTATTCGTTTAAACACATCTCATCTATATTTATTTTTAAATATATTTAATTTTTTTGCTTTAAGAAATGGCGAACCACTTCCAATTTCTGAGAAAGTGGCTAAGAGATTCAGCCGGGCTAAAGATATGTTAAATATCAAGAAAACTGTTTACCCAGTTGAAACGTTCTCGGTTTTTGGTTTTGATTTATTTAACGCCGGTAAGTTTTAACAAATGTTTATATAAGTCTTTAATCGAAAAAATTCTTAATATCGAAACGTGAATATTTTGTGATTATTGTAAATAACAGTTGTCCATTCGTTAAGTGTATGATTGTCTTTGTTAGACTCAGTACTTATGTCCGTCTGTCGTTTTTTGACTTAAATACTGCTTCTCCGTCTCATCTTCCCACCTCTTATTTGTTCCATACCGCTTTTACATTTTTCATCACACTAAACATGTATATATACATGTATAGTGGTGTAAAAATAAGAATTACTTAGCTACCATTTAAGCGTCTGTTCGTTGTAACCTCCGGCACATATTTTCTTAACAGCGGTCAAAGTTCAGTATCCAGCCGTTAACTTTTGATTTGATCTTAAAAGCGATAATCCACAAATTTCTCCATTAGAGGCGCTCAATTCGACAATAAAACAAATCGGATGTGTGTTGTTCAAAGGCTTTTTTGACTCAATTGCATTATCTAAACGGATTTGTTAAAGAACTTATCCCTTTTTTTGCTATTCTTGCTTAGAAAATATTATGAGTTCGAGCGTTTAATTTGACATAAGGATATAGCATATCTTACCAATATTTTCAAGTTCTGTTTGTTTTAGATATTTAGCAACTAAATACGAATTTTGATCTAACACAGATTAATTGTTTCAGCCTTTCAAAATTTCGTTTATTTAATTTTTTTGTACAAAAGAAGTTTGCTTATCGGGGAAAATTGTAATGCTCTCATTTGACTAACTGTTCTTCTTTTCTTTGGTTAAACTAGAACCCACCCTTTTACTCTTAACAGACGAACGTAGACATTTTCCCATTTGCCATCGTCATTTTACTTTGGTACCCGACGATGGTACTCCTCTTCGGTAAAGTGGTTATTGTTCTTTGAGTTCCACAATAAAGCAAACGGACAGATAGACAAACATACCTCTCATTATGTGTACATAAAAAATAAAAGTTATTCAAGTCATTCTCATAAAACTCTTATTGAGGAATGTCTAATTAGAATGTTTTTTTTTTATATAGAAGGATAAGATGTTATCCTTTACAAAACAGCGCCTGTGCATTTCATCATATCAAATTTAAATCATATTGTATTTCCGATTTTTTTTTATTATTTTTAATATATCAAATGTAATATAATATTAAAATTTAAAAACTCTTTTTTATAGGATATACAAAATCACGCTTTGGAATTAAAATCGGTGTACCAGTGAATTACGACTACGACTCGATTGATTCGGTAAAATGGAATGAAATTACATACAAGAATAAAGAAATAAATTGGGATTCGGAAAATGGAAAACTTTTAAAACAATCAATTGTTCTTACTGAAGCTGAACAAACTTTTGGATTCTGTAAAGCACTACTACAAGCCCAAACGAATAGTGTTATTCTCAACTCTATATTTCCGGCAATTACTTTTCTTGCGATGTACACATTCGGACGTTATTTAAATCTTTCTCAGGGACTTCTAAGCAGGCCTTTTGGTGTAAGTATTAGAAATTTGTCACGAATTATGGGCCCTTCTAGAAAACATCATTATTTTATATTAACTTGGATGAATTAGGGAAATTTTTTAGGTTATATTCCATATTAGAATTAATTTTTTTCAGAGCCACTTATGACTTTGGCAGCAATTAAAACTGTCACCTAAAAATGTATGGTGAAAAAACGCGAATACTAGCAGAATTTAGTTACATCCATTTTGACAACCAATAAATACATTACAATTCTTGTTTATATACTATTGAGGATTTATTGTATATGTATTCAAGACAAAATTATCTTCAAAATATATTAATTAGAACTTGAAATTACTTCGAATGAATTAGTTGCACCTATTAAAAATGAATTATTTATGGATACAATTTCTTGGTCATCTAAAAATATAATACTGTTCTTCCTTCCTTGTCTGATATCAATTGTAATTTTGATTATGATTTCTATTGATTGCAGCTCCGAATGGTTATGTACACGATTTTAGGATCCTTTGGTTACGGCTCATGGTCCTTTATGAAGGATTACACTCAAGTCACTTCTGATGCCGAAATAGACAAGAAACTTTCATCTTTGGGTTCAGAATTTGTGACTGCCGGGATTAGTTTTTATGATAAACAACTAAAGAAAAACATTGCATTACGTGAGCTCATGGGTGATGATACTTACACGGCAAAAGGCAATGTTAACTATCTTCTGCGACAAAAATCCTTACCACTTACAATTAGAAAATCATATTTTGAAGAAATGTGTAAGAAAGAAAACGAAGGGCTAATAAATAATTAATAAATAAATTAATAATTAATTAAATTAAAAAATGCTTGTAAGTGGAAATGCTTTTACAAAAATAAAAGCATTTATTTCAGTGAAAATGTGACAAATTTTTACTTTTATTGAAATGATTGAACTTTATTAAATTCGTACATTGTTGACACAACAGCAGTAGCAATTTCTGCAATCGTTCTTCAAAACGTAGTGTGGTGTCAATAAACCCAATTTTTGGTGTTTTAGCAAGAATTAAAGGTAATGATCTCGTTATTGTATAAATGGAAATTTAACGGGTTATACGCACGCATTCCTACATCCGTTTGAAACATCTCGAAACGATATATTTTTTACAATTTTAACCCGCAAGTCCTTTCTGAGATTAATTATTAGGCTTGCTGGTATTAATACGCCTACGCAGTTCTTCTGCAAAGAAAAAAAATAGTGCATTTATAAAAGTTGTTTTCATTGTATTCTGTCCATTCATTCCATTATATGCATTCTTGCAGTCTCCTATAAAAATTGTCAATACATGCATTTGCTAACTCTTAATTATGGAAATGTTCGGTTTTTAAAAACAAAAGAGAAACGCAAGCATATTTGGAAACCATTTATTTTACTGTTACACATTAAAATAATTTTATCCCAAACTTTCTATTTATTATGATTACTTTTATTATTATTATTATAATATTGGGGGCAGACAAAATTAATCATATTTAATTGGAAAATAATTTATGTAAAATTTATATAATAGGAGTTTTGAAAATTTCAAAAACTTACTATAATCATCAACGTTAAAAAGAGGCCTGATCACGACAGGGTAGAGAAAAAGTCCAGTGAACCCCACAAAAGAACTTATGAATAAAAAGTAACGAAAGCCTTCAAGTTTCCCCCTCATGGCTATAATTTGTATATTTTAGCCTACACACACCTTAACTTTTTGCATAATATTTTGATATTTTATTTTTTATTTGTACAACAGGACTTAGCAAATAAACAGTGTGAAGATACAAACATGCGTTTTCGTATGTCAATGTTTTTATAAATACGAGTCAGTAATTGGAACGAAACAAAACTCGACGAAAATTAAAATAATATAGATACCTTTAGGATTAAGTTCAATAAATTAAATATGGACAACTTCTCCTAACTCTCTAATTTATAAAAAAGTTTCACTCAAGAAACGTTTTATTATTATAATATGTTTAGACTAAAGAAATAAATTCTTAGATTAAAGTAGGATGAGCACTTTCGACTGATATAAGACTGTTGACACAGTGAAGTCGCGCTTATATTCCATGATTAGCGGACAAATTAAAACAAGAAAAATTTATTAACAGCTTATGTTAATTGTTTATCTTTTATTATAATTTCCAGTTTAATAGTAAATGTCAAAGAAGAGTATTAGGTACATAATGAAAAATTAGAATACAAAAATATTCCTTAAGCATAGAAATATTGACTAAGTTGGAAATCAGGATTCATTTAAATTGGCATTTTAAAAATTTTTGCACGCTTTTCTCGCTTGAAGTTTAGCCAAAAGTTTACCAATTTTTTCTGGGTCCCGCGAATTGTGTTTGGAGCTTCATATAAACACATACTTTCGAATTGTATCAGCAACATATTCAGTGCTTACTTTGTAAAAAATCATTATCTTAAGAAGTAAAACATTTGAATACAAAACCCTACTATTAATCTTAACATTTTGGTAACCCTCTGCAGAAGACGGCTGCAAAGACGTATGTTCAGTTACTTCCTGGATAGAAAAAACGTGCACATTGTCATATAAAACTTACAAAAAGTTTACTTACGCGTGGTAACATGTAACAATGCGGCATTTAACATTGGACGTCACTCTGAGTTGCACGCTACATGGAGAGAATTACATTAATGACAGATATATAGCTGAATTCTTCAACACTTATTTCGCAAGAACTTTTAGAAGGTTCTATGAAAGGAAATTGGAATTTCTATTTACATAAGATGTGCAATGACGTCGGGTACGTAATTGAGATGTAACAAAAGCGCTTGTGGCATACAGCGGGGAGTCCGTTTATCAGATGTTTGCTTGAAATACCAGCACGTAGCCATCGCAACGAAGAAGCATGTGTTGCTAGCATCTTCAAGCAGTCAAACGTGCGTCAGACATGTGGACAAGAATGGTTAGTAGTAATTGTGTTTTGTCTTCGTCATCATAACCAAAACGAGGCGGTTTAAAATTGGTAGCAAAGATTTTTATATCATTTATTATAGGTTATATAAAGAAGTAATTTGACAGAAATAATATCATATCGACCGCTTCGCTGTTATAAGGGTTAGCGCGTTTAAATGTTTTGTTTGCAAAGCCTGCACGCTTAAAAAATTCCAAAGATCGATAAAAATGTCTACTATAAGGACGCGTAGACTGTCTCTTGGAAAAATATATTATTTTTGCCAAACCTATTAAAAGCATAGCTCGTATTCACCTAAAATGTATCTTAAGCATTGTTGTCTATTATAGATTATAGCAATCTGATGATAGTATTGTGGGGTAAAAATGGAATCAATTTTAAAATTCGGTAACAATCAATATAGATAGATTAAGGTAGCTCCAGATTTTGAGGCACGTGAAATAATAAAGTGTACGTACCATATATACAAAGGAAAGTTTTCGCGAAACATTTACATTACAAATGCTAAGTGGAATACTAAAATTCATGATGTTGATGTTTAATGGAGGTATTATTTGCTACTCCTGAAGTGGTTTGATGAAATTACCAAACTGATTCTAAATCGCCATACAAAATTTGAGCACATTTTCCGTCAATATATGTAATAAAGATGTTTGCATTTTTTTTGTAGGAATGCATATCGCGATGGTGTACCAAAAGCAGCTTCGAAATTTTATGGTAAGTTCCATTATTTTAATTTTTATTTTTTTCAGAACGTAGTAATAAACTTAATTTTTCTTTATTATGATTGCAACTAATAATAACTTCTTCTTTTTCAGATTATCAATAAATTGAGGAAATTTTTATGAAATAACGGTGAGATTAAATATTATGTTATCTTAAAATAATCGCAGAGCTAAAGAGAAACTCCATAAAAATATTTTGTTTGTGTTGCAGCACAAAGCATGATTTTCCGAGCTATAGAGCACAAAATCATTATTTGAGATCGTTGCGTTTCTCCAACCCTTTCACTATATGAACGCGATACTTGCAACCTTACGTCTTAGTTTTTGAGAAGAATTATCGCTTTTATATTAGGAAAAATTGTAGAGCAGGAAACATATAAATAGCAATTTTACTGTAAAATCACTAAGCGCTTATTAACTGAAGTTAGAATTCATTGAAAGCAAAGTAGACAGGGATAAATTCCCGGCTAGTAAGAGGTCATTCAAGAGGCCGTCATAACCGAAAAGCTATATTGTAGCCGGCGTTTCTTGGTCATGTGAAATTTTTAGAAATGATGGTAGCGTTTAATGCATCTCGCTTTGAAAGCTTATAAAAAAAACGCGTCCATTTACCAACGCAAATTCTAAATGCTAATTTTAAATACGTTCTAAACTTAAGTCCATATTAAATATATATATGTATGCATAATTACAGATTTGCAAAATTTTGGAAATGGAGAATTCGTATGTGTGCTGCCAATAAATGAGGTAATTATCTTTTTCTTTTTTTTCTTCTTTATATTATGTACGAAAATGAAAATGATGACATTTAATCCAGCTCGCTACGAAAAGCCATGAAGAAAACTTTTCCCATTACCAACGCAAATTTTAAATATCTGATATACGTTTCTCGGCTCATTATAAAAAATCCTTTAATAAATCATAAATTTGCATTAAAATAGTTGTTTTGTATCACTTTTAGATCTGAAGTTTTCTATGAACCACTTCGCTTGCCGTGTATTAACAGAAAATAAGGTAAATATTTCGTTACATATATATATCTGCTTTTATCTATATTTTTGCGCTATTTATGCCCCTAGTTTTTGATAAAAATTAATTTTTCGTTTGCAAAAAAATTCAGAATAAAAATAATTGTATTCATATTCCTTGTAGAGTATACTTTTTATGCCCGCTAGTTACTTCACGTAAATGCATTTCCATATTGTTTTTATAGCTTTGATACTTTGTGTTTCGGGCTGTATTTTTAATATGTATTATGATGATATAAGCATCGGATTCTCCATCATTTGACTGTTAAATGACAACAAATCCGAACTGATAATTTCGTCTTGAAATTTGTTTTTTATTTTTTTTACATGGAGTTTTCTCATTAATTGACGAAAACCGTTTTTTTTTGCAGGATATTCTTATTTTTGAACTTGGATCCCTCATCGGAAGTAATCTTTGATTATAGGTTATCTTATAAGGAAGCGCAATATATGTAGAAAATTGGATTGGAAGTCGTAAATAGCCTTGGAAAAAAATACAAATTTCAGACTCTAAATACCTTAGTTTAAGCACGAGCTATACTCACCAACTAGCAGAAAAAGTTTCATCTCAGATAAAGCTATCAAGAGCTAACGTATTCGCCGCAAAAACATGGAGCTTGCGAATACCGTATCCTAATGACAGAATTTTCAAAATTGTTAAAAGAAAATATTACAAAATATTGCTGAAATGTTGTTGGTCTCCTCTTTTTATATGCTTAAAAGTTTGAATAAAATAGTTGCTGTTATATTAAAAAAAATTAAAGAAAAAGTGCATTTTTCGTATTTCTAAACACATGTATCCACTTAATGTTAGAATTGTTAAGCATTTAAGGTTTTGTGATCTGCTTGATGTATTGACAAGCTTTCAAATGTATTTGAAATTTTGAAGAAAGTTTTATGTTTTGTTTGTCTCTCTTAAAAATAATGCACTACGTTGCCTACGAATGGGTTTTCTGACTTAAAACTTATGGCACTGCGTAGCGACATCTGTGAATTCAATTGCAGAATGTAAGGGTTTGACAAGGCGCCATTATATCCTCTTTGTGCGATACTATTGATTGGTTTATGTGGAATGATTTCGAGCAGTTCTGTGTGCAATACTAATGATTGTTAAATTTACTATAATCGTAAAATTATAAAAAAGGACAACGACATAGATGATGTGACATTCGACATTTTTTAGGTTCATGTTTGAATGTAATGAAGCATGCGATATAAACACACCGTATTTGTTGTAATTACAAAAAGGCGCGGACTGCCGATTGAGATATATAGGTAAGAGAATAAGAGCGACAACTTCATTACGTAATATGTTAGACGTAGACTTTTGTCCTTGACGTCTTTTTCGGACTTCGGGGCATTATTGTAAAAAATTTTACACTTCCACTATTTACTATTTGTTATTCAAAATATTGTGTATCATCGGCCATTGCTTGCAACCGGTTTTAAACAAAGTATGAATTGCGCAAAGTAAAGATTACTGGCACTTAGGGGCTGTGCAAGAATAGAAGCTCCACTTTGCCAGACAATAAGTAATTGATTGTAACCAGTGTTAATCGAAAGGAGTGATGTCTACTGGTAACAGCAGGGAGTCTAGCATATTCCAGTTTAGTGCTGCTAACGCCTCTCCGAGGTTTGTTGTAGGGAGCCGAATTTTGTCGTACTGAAAACTCACGATATCATTATCTTTAACGTGTTGGTCCGATTTTGCGCCCCCCTTTTATCCGTTATAATCGATAGGGTTGTCTAGCGATGATTTCATTTTGTTGCAACAAACCATACTATGCCATACCAAACTGACATTAAAACGTTAAATCTTCCTATGTAGATGAAATACTGTAGCACACGTCTTGTCAATGAATTTTGTTACTTTGTTATGTTATGTTATTTTCTAATATATTGTTTAATTAACTTATACATTATACAAGTAGTAAACAATATTAGTAAATTATTAACCAGAGTTGTCAACTGTCTAGGAAAAATTGCTTTTGTAGGAAAGTGAAATGTCCGTTTCAATCTGATTTAAACGGTGGTATAAGGAGTTTAATCGTGGCAAAAAACTCAAAATGTAAAATCGACGGGTGATGCGCTGCAAGATTGAGGCAATCTTAGGAATTAGGTACGACAGGAAAACTAATATCGCAAGATCGACACGTGATATGCTGTGAGGTTGAGGCAGCCTTAGGCATTAGTTCGACCAGCGTATATAAAGTTTTGCATGATCTTTTCTTCTTCTTATTCTTATTGGATGCCACATAATTTGTCAAAATCTCAAAAAGATGCTCGTGTCAATTGTAACGAGTGATGAATCACAGACATATGTGCATGAGGCGGGAAGCAAACATCAGTCGATTATATGAGTATTTCAAGGTTGAAGATTTTTTCGGAAAGACTACTCGTGTATCAATCAAGTCACTTTAAAGGCACATAAAGTGGCCAGTTAATTAGTTCTAAATAGCACACAACTAATTGTTTGCCGGAAGTTGTCAGTGAAATAAAGAAAACAAACAAGCGGACCATTCTTCATCAAAACAATGCGAGCTCCCTCACATATATTCTAACGACCTTCTACTTAAATTAATGGGTCATCCATGGACTTCTTTTTGTCTTCGGGCGCCTAAAGTAAATTGCGTGCACAATGATTTCCTTCGAGAGACGAAGACGTTGATGCATTCAGCAACAACGTTTTTAAAGTGGGAAAAATGCTATGGATGGTAGATATGCAAATGTTGAGAAAATTTTAAAAAGCAATAAAACAATTTCCGTTGATAGATTGTTGTTATTAGGTTTAGTACATAATAATATAAAAACAGAGCTCCACGTGTTGTTGGAAAATAAATGAAATGTTGATAGCGTATTTGAGACATTTATTATAATCAAAATAATCATATTTGGTCTTAATTTTTATGATGAATAAAAATTAAGAACTTTTAAGAACTATTTATATGTCGGTTTTGTGAATTGCGATATTGAAACATATGCATGTGGCGTGTTTTTTGTTACATTTCTGATTTGAATTTTAATTGAATTAAAATCAAAATGCATTGAGCGCTACATTTGATCGCAATTTTATAAATTTACGTTTATCTCTATATCTATTAATGTAATTATTGTAATGATATTATCTTTTATTCTTGTATTTTTGAAATTAATACTTGTTTTGTTTTCATTTTATTATCATCTATGTGTGTATATGCGTTTTTATTATATATAAATATATATTTATATATGCTTATATATATATATACATACGTATATATATATATGTATATATGTATATATATATATGCTTATATATATATATATATTTATGTATTTATATTTATATATAATGTATATAGGTGTGTGTGTGTATATATTTGTATAAATAAATTATAATGACCTACAGTATTAATAATTATACAATATATATTTCATTAGGAGGACAGCTGAATCTTAAAGAAACATCATCTCTCGACGAAAATATCTTTAAGCACATAAAAAACGACTGAATAATTTTCCTACCAATACAATTTTCATGCAGTTTTCCTTGTTTCGTTTTTATCTATTTATTTTGTTTATTTTTTTATATTAGAGTTTAATTTATTAAGAATTTAATCGCTAACAATAGACAACAAACCTATGAACTTAAAATCGATAATCACCTAAAATTATTAAAAAAAAAATTCTACTGACTATTCGCAATATAAGCCTTTATGTATATAAGTCGACGTATGCATATGCGTTATAATTATTTTAATTTGTAATTCATTTTATTTTCTTTTCTTTTCTAATACCTTTTTATATAAAAATGTCATTTAATTAGGTTGATTGTAGTTAAACGATGCAAGATTCTTCTTCATGTAGTAAACAAGTTGCAATTCCTTTAGCGAACACTATTCACCAATTACGACTTTTTCTATTTAGACGGTGCAGGTGGAAAAGGATTTATCACAGCAACAGCAGCCGCTTGTTGGCTGGCTAGCACGGCAGCTGGAAAAGACATTAAATTTATAGTTCATTAGACATTAATGGATATAACATCGACATTAAACTGTTGCTCGAACATTTCATAGCGGCGCCCCACTTTCATTGGCTTCTTTTGAGGTTATGCTTTAAAATCTGTCCTAGTTCTTTTGATGCTTTAACACATGTCAAAAGTTAGCAGTTAATCACAGCATAGTACTCGCTCCAACAATTTTTGAAAATTATCCACAAATTTCTCTATTAAAATTAGCGTTCAGTCACAAGTTTACGAGCGTTATAATCGTCCAGCAAGCGAAGAAATAATCATCGCAATCCCTCTTCTGCCTTAAGTTGCAGAAGTACCAAGTGAGTCGAGTTGGGAACTCTGGTGGTGACCCGAATTTATCAATAACTCGCCATTTTCAGCATTTCCACGCTATCGCGAACAATTTCTGGCGTATTTCGTCCAAATACATAAACCAGCATGCGTTTAGGATTACATCGGTTGTTTCAATGCTTGGGCCATAAAGCACAAAAATGAATAAGACGAATATCATCGCTTGACTTCGCTAACAAGGCCCACTCTTTTGGCTTAAATGTCACGAAGGTGACACGCCGATAACCCGAAACCTTACACGACATACAATTATGCTAATAAACATTGACTGTTGGCTGACTGGCGAGCTGATAGATCCTTTTTTTCTTTAACGAACGAAATTAGCTCAGATCAGTCTTGGCCGCTACCGCACTATGCTGGCCGGGTATTTGCGGCAAATTGCACGTCTCCGACTTGTAATTTTAATAAGACGGCGCAACATGCCACACTGCCGGTGAAGGCGTCAAAAACGAAGTTCGCTTAGGGGCGCCCTTAATGCAATGAAAGACCCTATATTATATATAAACTAGTATTACCAGTGTTACTCACCTCCGTAAGGGGCGGGATACATTGGATAACCCAACCCAACATGAGTGTGATGATGTGTGTGTACATGTCTTTGTGGCGGAGGACTACGTGAATCGGATGCATTAGCGCCTGCTGTATTATTCCCACTTCCAGCACCGTTTCCCGGTACATTTGAGGAATTTGCTGATTGCTGTTTTTGAGTTTCATTTAGCGATGTGCCAGGACCAACTGGTCCATTAGGACCGTGTTGTTTATGCCCTAGAACATCTTGTTGTTTATTTGTGGGCCCTCCGTGGGCATTGTGTGTTGGCATATTTAAAAGCCCTGAATTGTTTGATTGATTTGTATTGGAATGGTGTGGAACAATATTTGAACCAGAATTATTTTGTTGTGCAGGCCCGATGTTTGGACTAGAAACGCTCACTTTTACAGCTCCAGGATTATTATTGTTACTATTATTCCCACCGCTATTTGGTGATTTCAAAGCTCTTTCGCTAAGTTCGTGAATTTTGTGAGTTGTATAATATTGGGCTGCATGCGCATGTAGAGCATCGAGCGCTTTTGTTGATGTATTCCGTGATAGATCTTCTGGTGCATGATAACGTGGTATTGGTAAATGGTATGGCTGGGTATTGTACGGCGCTGCTGACATTAACACATTTCTATACATCGGATGATTGGGGTCGAAACCGAACGGTGTGGGGGCGATATAGGAAGGATGCAAGAAATATTGTGATGTTGGTGGAGGTGGTGGTCCTTGTGTTTCCATTGTTGGTTTTTGGCCCTCCTGTTTGTTGATTTTGATTTCTTCGTCTGGCTTTTGTTTTGGTGAATCCTTACTAAGATTCGTAACTTTATTCACCGATGCGCCGGTTACATTAGAACTGTTTTGTTTATGCTTTAGTTGCTGTTGTGGATGAGGCATGGAAATTTGCTGTGGAGGAACATTCGATTCCTCCTTGTGATGGCCGCCGCTTTGAACATTTGCCAGTTGTTGACTGTTGACATTTAGCGATTGCATGGCATTGTTTTGACGGCGTTGTTGGTCTGAGAACACATAATACCTGGAATATATATGGTCGCATAAGAGATACAACATTCATTAAATTTTGTCTTGTAAAATGATAACTCACCTGCGCAACTCTTCTTCTCGCGATAGCTGTTGAGGAGCCAAACTAATGGGATGACGCTGATAGATACTAGTATAGGTTTGCATATCCTTTGGATGAAGAGCAAGAGGTTGCTGAGGAACTTGTTGAGAAGTTACTACATTTACATTAGGAGCTGATTCCATTTTATTTGGCTCCTGCTTAGTTATCGGTTCAGATTTGATCATTTTATTCGGATTAATCTAAAATTGAACGCGTATTAAAAACTTTTTACAGAATTTTGCAATTCTCTTTACGTGTGGTGGAGGTTTAAGATTTTCCTGGGGGCTATGTGACTCCTTTGTTCGCTCCTCTTTTATCATAGCGGCAGGTATTTGTTGTTGCGATCCTTGCTCAACTGGGCTCTGAGCACTTGCGTGTCCACCTAATTTAGCAGAATCGTCCGAAGACACTATAGAAACTGGTCCATAATTGGAATCTACGCTGTACGGATAACCCGACGGGATATAACTAGAATTGAAAATCGCATACAATACACTTAGGGGTTGAGATTTGTTGATTGTCATTTCATAGATTATATATGAATATATATATATATATACTATACTATATATATATACCTATACCTATATATATATAGGTATTGCGTATATATCACAGCTTTAAACCGCGTTATACTTACTTGAAAGGGTAAAAATGCGACATTGATTTAGATGGTGCAGGTTGTGGTAAGCCGCTTGGTCCAAGTGACGTCAGACTGTTTAAATTAGCCGATAAATTTCCACAACTTGGCACAGGACCCGAGTTACTCATGTTGTTTGTGTTGGTCTGCGTGGGCATAGTAAGATCTTGAGATTTGTTCGAATCCTGAATTTGATGAGGCTGCTGTTGGTTTGCTACGTTCTTCGTTATCAAATCTAGTGGAGGATCTTTAGTTTTATTACTGTAATCCAAGTGATTCGAAGTTTGCTGTTGTTGTAAATTATGTGCATTAGATAATTGTGACTGAGAGTGTTGGGAACTTTGTTGTGTTGATATTTGATTTGACGGCTGAACAATTCCAGTAGGTATAGTGGGTTTGTTTAACTGCTGTTGCTCTGCAGAGGGTTGAACTATGAATTGCTGTTGTTGAAAGAATTGATACATATTGTAGCCACCCAAAGATGGCGGTAAAGAATGTTGTCCTGCTGAAATATTTCCTCCCGATCCTGACATTTCGATTTCCTGCGGCTTCTTTAGTAAGTCAATGTGTTTCGTTGATTGATTCTTCTCAAGTGCTTCTGTGTCTTGTATTGGCGTAGAATCGTCAGAGATATCACTATAGGCAGGGCTTTGGACATCATCGCGCGATGTAATATTATTCCCGCTAACTCCTCCTTCGTCATATTCACCAGGGCAAGGTGACTTACGATTCTTCTTTTGCTTTCCAACCAAACCAAAGGATGATATAGATTTACTAGCCATTGTAATATTTTGCTGAGGCATTGGTGCTTGCGAAGTATTGCTCGTTAGTTGGCTATTGAAGTCGTTTCCAACAGAAGCTGATATAGGACGTATTGGAGTTGGTTCCGGTAAAGAAGAAGGATTTGAAGCTGACGATGTAGACGTTTGTTGCGAAGTAACAGGTAGCGATTGCAGGCTTCCAGTCAATAGATTAGCATTACTCGATTTTGATTCATTTTGCTGTCCAAAACGAAGAACACCGGATTTTGCTAAAATATAAAAACAAAGTTTTCCATATATGCGAACAAGGAATAAAACATAAAACTTAGCAGGAAAAGTCTGTTAATTATGAATTAATAATGAAGATGTAATATAAAAGATGGCGTGTTGCTATTCGTTTTGTTTTAATTTTTGTATAACATTTGAAGTTTAGTAAATTGCTCTTGCCTGTAGGTCCATGCTGTAACATAGTCGGTTGACTTTGTTCTAGTGGCGTTACGTTAGAAACGTTTGCGCTAGTAACTGTTGCCAATTCAACCAACTGTTGTTTTTGTTGTGTCAGAGCTTGATTAGATGTTCCCGCGGTGATGCTACCACCAGCGGAGGGTACACCAGAGATCTGCTCATGAGCTTGTGCGTTAGCAGTAACTAAGAGACTGGCACTTGGCGTGGTCTGCGGTATATTTGAAATACTTCGAGATGTGCATACTGTCGATTCTGATGATGAGTTCGCTGTCGAATTGCCGAATGTTGTAACAGTACTGGACTCTTGAGTTGAAGAGTGTGGCACAGTTACATTGGAGGTGTTAGATGATGTTACGGTTCCTGGAATGTCGGTTGAATTCGGTGTAATTGCGGGCGGCGGTGCGACAGTAGGACCCGGTGATGGTGTCGAAGGAGGATCCTCAATTTCGGGCAATTGAAGCGAATCTTCATCCATAGAAGCAACGCCACCGTGAGCATGTGATTGATGGTAACGCAATCCATTCGCATGTTTATATTTTTTACTACAGTCCTGTTCCGGACATTCTAGAAGCACTGGCGAAATAGCGCAAGGTGACGCAGTCTTGCATTTTTTTGTATTAATTTGTACATTTAAGCCCGTTACGGGATTGAGTAAGCTTTGTGGTTGAGTGGCCAAACCCCCTCCACTTGCCGAAATAGGAATACCACTCGCGTTGACCATATTCAACGATAAAGTCTCATTTTCTCCATTAACTGGCGAAGGCGGCTCGTCTTTGGATTTGCGCTTTTCGGGACGAGGTGGAAGAAATGCGGTAGGTGATGTACTGGGAGTTGTACCCCCATTGCCGTTTCCAGACGACATTGAACCGGTATTATTTGATGTATTTACAATAGAACTGCTGCCAGAAGTCGCACTGGTCGATGTACGTGCGGCTGCACGACCTCCCTTCGTAGACCCATTCCGAAGTTTGGAATGGACCTGTGCATGAGAAAAATAAATCTGTATTAAAAGAAGAGATTGCGATGGATTTAAAAATTTTGCAAAATCGTTCGCACGTTTTCGTTCATAATATACACAAAACTTACTGAACTGCGGGTTTCAGTAAAATTGCTTAAATCAGGCGTAATTGCTGCACTGCGACCACGTTTTCCTCGACCCTTCGGCGTACGAGAATCTAATTCCTCCGTTGGTGAATCACAGAATCTGAAATTTTCGTTATTGTTTCAGCAAAATTGTAGTAGCAGTAAAGTAAGCAAAGATTGAAGATGAAATTAAGTAAATATGTAGATTACCCCTATTTTATTTAATATTTTCAGTTTTATTGACTATAATATATATCATAACTGACATCGTCAATACGTTTAAAAATTTCGCCAGAGATCCTCACGGTTTTTAGGTCGTTACCGGTGAATAGAGATAAAAATGAAATATTTGAACAAACATCGCACTAACCTTGGAAAAATGTTCTTCATTGTACTAAACTTCGAAATTTCCTTCATTGTACCGCACTTAGAAAGATTTTCTTCATTGTAGTGAACTTAGAAAAGTTTGATTTACGGCAGAATCTCTCAATAAGAAAAATACAAATCATATGGTTCGGCTGCACTGCCGACGGAATTTGAACAATTAGGAGTAAGAAAAAATGAAAATGAAAAAGTTGTTCCTGACAAGACTACGTTTTAACAGATTTTGAAGGGGACGCGACTGGCGCAATACCGTCTCAAAAAATATCTCTATAGCTCATTTTAGGCTGTAACTCATCGAATATAATTCTTTCTTCTTCTTCTTCTGCCTAGATATATGGGAACATGTGTACAAAGAAAAAAAACTAAACGATAAAAAAAGGTTCTTTTTCTATTTAATTTGAAGAAACCTTTTGTTGAAAATCTCTAGAAAGCATCTAGTTCAACAAACAAGTCTATAGACGAGCGTAGAACACCTTAGACTATAAAGGCCTAGAACTATTTCTCTGTTGAATTACGAAATCATATGAAATTAAGGCAACCATTTCTAAAGCTTTTAAGAATTGGGAAAAATTTAGAGGTAAGAAAATGGAATCACATACAATATATATATATATATACCTTGGAGGCGCCCAATCATGACGGGTACAATCCAGTAATGTACCAACATATGTTTTACCGCGCCAGGTCACATTGACCACCAAAACCCCACCTTCAGTTTCATGCCAAACGATACCTTCTAATGTTACTGACGTACCAGGTTCGCAGGGACCTAAACAGTCTGGCTCCGTGATAGTGCCGACGGAAGTGCCAACACAAATGTCAACCATCTCTTTAGCAGTATTCAATTCACCAGCCGAGGAATGCTTTGTTCTTTTGGCTGGTGGAGAACGAGACGTCTCATCGGCCAAGTTTGTTGTAGGATTTCCACAATTTAGTTTTGGTGGACTACCACTAGTGGTCGTTCCATGTTGTATGGTGGATGAGTGAGACGTAACTGGCACTGAAATAGTATGATGCATAGTGGCAGATATGAGACCAGGTGCCATGTGTTTAGCCCCCTGCACCGAATTACCGTTTCCCGAGGCTAATGCCGATGATGATGATGTTTTTAAATCTGAAGAAATAGAATTTGTGTTTGAGATGTTTGTTCCGCCACTGTTAGGTGTACTAGAGCTAAATGTATTTGAAACTGCAGCAGCAGCTAATTGTGCAGCAATGTGTGGAGAAACTTTCATGTTTCCACTACCAGTCGAAGGATTATCTTTATTCGGCGGCCCTGGAGCGTTAGTGCCACCACTATTCGATGAAGCTTGGGCTATCGTTGCCGAACTAACTGTAGTTGTGGCAGTTAAAATGTTAGCCGATGCAGATGTCCCTGAAGCACTCAAATTATCCACCGTGGGTGTAAAAACTCCAGGTGGAACTGATGCATTGGAAATTGTATTAGAATTAGAATTTGTCATTCGTTCGGGAAGTTTATTGTTCTCGCTACGACGAACGCACAAGTTATTCGAACATGGAACAGAGTTATTAGCTCCAATAATATCTCCATTACATTGACATGTCAGTTTTTCTCCCGTTTCCTTTTCATTCGATTGTGAGGTAGACTTGTCAACATTTACACGATTGGAATGTGCATTTTTCTCTTTAGTTTTATCTCTGCGATGACCTGAGCTGCCCCTTTTCGTTCCCTGCGGCGTACCCTGTGAGTTATTTGAAATACCAGTACCACCGCCCGAAGACATCATACTGGTGTTGTTGCTTGAATTGTGGCTATTACTTTGGTTACTGTTATTACTTCCAACATGCTTTTTATTGCCATTCGAATTTGAAGTAATCCCGGCCGGTAAATTAGTACCGCTATTATTAGACGATGAGTTTGGGCCACAGTTAGATGTATTAGAAGAACTGCCACCATTATTTTCATCAAGATTTGCATTGCACCCACTACTTGCACCGAGTATGCCATTTTGCTGTTCCGTGGCCTTTACAATTTCATGTTTTGCTTCCGATGTTTTCGTTCCGGTCTTAGTTCGCTTTATTTTCATTTTTAACCCTTTATCAAGTGTGGCCTGATGATCAATAGACATTTTCGAATTAGACTTAACACTGTTACCGCTGCCGGAACCACTTTGTCCGGGTGGGGCATTATTAACCCCTCCTCCACTTACCACACCACTAGCATTGTTATTACTGCCGCCACTCGTTTGCGATGACATGTTTCCAAAAGTTACTCTTCCAAAAAAATAAGAAAACAAAGGCTACATATTAAAAAAATAATGCATCAATTAGTCGGAGGCGTATGTACTTCAAGTGAAGACTCTTGCGAAGAAAAATGTATGCGGACTTATTATTTACGTAAAAAAAATATCGTTTAATCTACGAAAAATTATGTTGATTGCCAAAGGAAAGTACAATAATTAAAACTTAACACGTACAGAAGGTATTAACACTCGCTTGAGATATTCCAAACTGTTCTGAAGATCTAGAAGCTGTCTCAACTGCTGGCGGGTTTTTCTTTCATTAATAATAATTTGTGTTCTATATGTCATTCTTTTTGCTTCTCTTGTGTGCAGGAATTATTCTCTTTTTTCCTTTTTACTTTGCTTCAAATAATTATTAATTTTTTTAAGTTCTAACAATATTACGTCATCCAGCTAATTCCTAAAAATAGAGATATATACATAAATAAATAGTTATATAAAAAATTTTGCAAAGAAATTGATTGTAAAAGGGACAAAAACTAAATGTTTTCTTTCGTGATAATTTAGATTAGATATCGCACTGTATCCATTTTTAAATTTCCTTTCTATCTAAGGCATAGACTTTTATGTCAGTACGTCTGCCATTCATAACTTCAAAGTAATAGAAAAAATGATTTTGAAATTTCGTCCTTTTTTTTAAGTTTTACTTTCGACGCTGAGGTCCTGTTTGCCGACTAAGTTCAAATTTGACGATTTTCCCATGTTTGAAAATCGTTATGATATGAAAGCTTAATAATTTGTTAAAAGATAATTTCAATCCTTTTTACTCAATTAACGGTATTTCCAAACAAATTGCTGTTTTGATCACAACAAGCTTTCCAAGTAGTTGGTTTTGCGTACGTTAATCTCCTTTAATAAGGCCGGCTTCAAACATACGTTAGAAGGACTTCTCAAAAGGAATGTGATTTATATGGTACGGAGGGATTTGTATGGTACATATCAAAATAAGGAAAATTGCAAAATTCCCCACTAACTAATTAACAGAATAATATAACGGTCTTACCAGCAAAAAATCGTTAGGTTACAGCAAAAAAGAAAAAAGGTATTTTGATCATTTCTTTTGGATGGAAGGAACCGTAACTAAATTATAATATTTTATTTTATTAAGTGTATATTTAATTATTAAAAAAGTATATACATTTTTGAAAAATGTTCAAAAAAAGGCAACACCGCAGCTAACCTCTGGGGGCATATAGTCAACTCAAGCAGCTCTGTGGCATGTGCAGTATAACTGGTCGAAAATTAAAAATTTGTAACAAATATTTTAAATTTATAAAAAATTGTAATCCATATTTCTTTAACTAGAGGAGAACGAACGCTTTTTAGACACATTCTTTTTTGTATTTATCGCGTGTATTTGAATGAAATTGATTCAGATTGAATTTTCGACCAAAAAATGGCACTCTTTAAATCAACTTCCTGAAAATATACTATATGCCTCCCCAGAGAACACTATTTTAATGCTATTGTAAAACATTCGAATAACAAAATATAAAACTTGTTGAAGTTATGCCGCGTGCCATTTTCAAAAATTATGTTTCGAGAAATACTTTTGAAGTTTTGTAATATGTTGCGCGCTCATTCTCTCATTCTTTATTACAATAGATTTTCTATTATTTTCTCCCATTAAACTGCAATTCCAGGGCCCTCCATTATCAAATATTCCTCCTCGTTCTCTTTCCTTGATAGTCACAAATGCTCCAAAGCGTCTCTTCTACTTTATCTCTCGAAAATAAAATCGCACATTTTACACTTTATGTGTAGCGAAGTGAGCGACAAAAGAAGCAAAAAAATATGTATTTCTAGAGGCGAATTCATAATCAAATCCAAAAACTCATTCCAAGCTTTTCCTGGCAGAAATATTGAAAGATTATATTAACGGATTTTTATTTGGAAACTTTTTTATATGCACGCACATACTTTCAAAAGATATCTCTTAGTCTATTAAAAAAGCTAGAAGTCAACAGCTAAGACATTAAATTGACTATAACTTCCCAGAGAGATTGGCATAGGCGCTCTTTTCGGAACGCTTAGCCAGAAATTTCAAAGAAAGCATTTTTTACGAGTAATAAATTTTTTCCACCTATTCTATCAAGCTTAAAACATCTATTAAAAAAATTGTTTCTTTAAAAAATGTGCGATGGTGATATTTCATAAAGGTAGCTGGTAAATTCCTTATAGTCAAACTAATCTTGCTTACATGAGATCCGACCTGCATAGTTGGTTTGCTTAACATTAGAATCGATGTCATCTTTCGCGTTAAAATAATGTAAGATATTAAACCCATGGAAAATTTTTTACATGAGATTATACGACATTTGCGATCCATATAATCTATAAGTCTGATACAATTTATTGAAAAAGTTCGAATTACTACTTAATTTAAATACAACTCTGAAAACATGTGAAAACGTTGTAGCCGGGCATAGACGGACAATTGATTATCCTACACCACTCAGCATAATATCGTTCTACATTTATTTTGTTGAGAAGCTACCAAAAAATATTCCTTACATCTCTGTACTATAAAATTTTACTTTTTGTGAGAACTCTTATATGTGGCGCGAGTTAAAAAGCGTGTCCGATTTTGGCTTAATAAATTCTTATGTCAAATTTTGCTACGATTGACCAATTTTCATTATGGAAAGTTGAATATTTCTGTATTGTAATATATAGGCCTACTTTTAATGAGAATTCCTACATGAAGTCTAGTTATTTTATTATATCATGAAATATTAAAAATTAGACCTTTTGAACATATCAGGGCTTATTTTTTACGAGAACGGCTGTGTGGGAATGGATCCAAAAAAAAATTTACAGAAAAATTACTACCCAGTGACTGTTAGCGAGATTTTAAAAGTATGAAAAATAGCTTATACTAAAAAATGTAATTGGGAATGATTACACAAGTGACCTGATCTATCTATCTTTAATAGACTTCGTCTTTGGGCCAAAAGAGATCAGTATATCAAACCTCGTCAAAAAATCTAAAACATTTGTAATCTGCAGCTTTAGCACAAATAGACAGACAGGCTTAAACTTTAATTTAGAAAATGATTTCGAATCCACATTCAGTGTAGTGTAAATGTAAATAAAACGCGAGTTTAGATTATTTTTTTTGGGTGTTACATGCATCTGTAAAAAATTTAATATACCTTGTGTTTGTGTAGCATCTAATGTTTACAATAAGACTGCGATGTATGCACAATGTATAGAAGTAAAAATTTAAATGTATTTTTATTTTTAACAAATATTTGCACTGAAATTCAAATGAAAACTTGAACCTTAAATTGATATCTATTTGCCTTTGTTGAAAGATCATCTCCATTATCAACTTTCGTCCATGACCATTAATCAGAAATATGTGCAAGAAGTCTCATATCTTCCCATTCTAATTTTCCGTCGCCTACTATTACAACAACATACGGAAAGTTGACAGAGGGATAGACGGGAAGTGCTAACTTAATCGAGAATGTTACTATAATATGATCACATAATCGGATTATCCCCAATCTAATCTACATCTAATCGCTACCAAAACGGAAGGAAATCTATGAAGCGATTTTTCGATGGTCAACATGGCAAAAACATTTCTTTTTTATCTATATATTTGTACTAGTATTGTAATTTTGAACTAATTTATAATATCAGGCACGTAAATATGAAATATGAATTTTTGTATAGAAAAAATCAAAACCTGCTACAAATTACATTTTGTTACCATATAAAGATTTAGTTTGCATGTGGTGAGGTCCAAACAATAAACCTACCTATATGGTCCAAATTTCCTATAGTTCATTTTTGTATCTTACTATTAATGACCCATTTGCCCCACAAAATATTAAAATTGATTTTTTTTGTCGTAAATAGGTTCGTTTTTCATAGAAAAGGTTATATGAGAGTTGCCTCGAAAAATCGCACCATCCTATCAAAGTTTTTCAAATTTGTTTTTAGGCCAAAACACTATGTTTTTAAAGATTTTTGTGCGGAAAAGACCTAGAGCAATAGATTTGTTAAGGATCCATCACCGGTTTGGAATTGTACCTGGGCGTGACAAATTTGAATTCCTATAAATGTTCTGACCTTGATTTTCGCAACCTTGCTTGGCTACAACGCCGTAATAAGGTTAGGATTAACATCAGAGTGTGGATGGTAGTGCCACGAATTCGTTTCCTCAATTTTCTCTGCAATTTTTTTTAAATATATATTTGATAACAAGGTTTTGAAGTACGGACAGACAAACGTCACGCTCATACATAGACATATTTTGTTTTAGATTGAAAATAAGATAAGAAGATGACTATACCAGGTACGCAAATTTTAAAACGAAATTCTTTGTGTAGAAAACACATGTTTAATGATAAAAATGATGAAAAAAAATATTTGATTAGGCGTATTGCCGATCGGTAGCTATTCATTTTTCCCACCAGTCGATCCCCAAATAAATATTGATCTTTCGAGACAAACTAGCCATTGATCTATTTTTCGTATTTCCAGCCCAATCAAAGTGTACTGCTAAGCAAATTACATGACCGAATCGATGCAAACAAGTTACGATCGGAATCACTCGTGTCTGGTGAGTGAATCGGATGGACTACCGCTTCCAACATGTCGTGAACAAATTTTACCGTATGCAGAAATGAGCGGATGTCACGTAAAAAAGTGACGTTTTCTTATCGTTTTTATATAATTTGGCCGTTTTTTGCAGAACAAGGAAGTTCAGATTGATTAATTGCTATGGGAAACGTTTGGTATTAATCATTCTAATAGACTTTAATAGTTCATAATGAGCCATTTCCTTCTGGTTATAACCAAACACACAGGGTCGTCTTTATACCAAAATCATTTAGTCTTATGATCGATATAGAGCTTGCGTGTGGGTCCACTCGTAAATTTTCCTTAATAAAGCTAGAATGCGAGAATGATTTCATTTTTTATTAATCGAGCAAATGAAACACCCTCTCGGCGGATGCTCTTTATTTGGCACACAACTCGATATCTTTGTTATTGGAAAAAACATATTTGCATTGTGATATGACTTGAAATTATGTCTGGTTGTTGTTAGATGCCCGCGATATATGAAAAGAAAAAAATTCAGATATGTATGTCCACTAAACATGATCTTACCCAGATATTTCTCAATTTCGCATTTCATACTTAAACATACATAACACATTCATAATTACAATCACAATCAATTAACATTGTTCCGAGATATTTAAACGACGACCACTTATGCACATCTGCTCGTAAAAATCTTTTGTTATACACGATGCATTTTAGTGCATTCATCTCTACCACATACTTTCTACATTTTTCCTCTACTTAGTAAGAAAACATTTTTTCCTTTTTCAAATGTTTGCCTTTTTCTGGCTTTTTCTACTTTTAGCAACGGCTAAGAAATTTTTAACAGGATTAAAAAGCGCACTATCTTAGTTGCCATTTTCGAGAAACTTAGTTACGAAACTAAGCGCAAATTGACTTGCAGTCACAGTTCCTGTTGTTAAAATAGATCAGTCAGAGGTCAGAGTTCGTCATTCTTAGATGAATGAAAGCATGAAGAATTAATAAAATTGATTTTACTCAAATCAAGAATTCAATTCAAACGGCTCAAGTCCTAATCGAATTGAAAAAGAAGTTGTGCTTCTTTAACAATTGTTTCTGGTTAGGTCCATCAACGGTTTCCGAGTTTTTCTGAAACGAAAATTTGTACTGAATGAATTTATGACGCATTGCGTTCGATACCTGCTTATGTGTTATTGATAGCTTTTTTCCTTCTTCGCAGCTGTAGAGTGTACTCCTCACTTGAGTAAAGGAAACAATACTCGTTATAAGATACAAAATGAATTTCCCTTATCTCCAGTCCACCCATACTTTTCAAGAGAACTCTTGTAAGGTGATGTGACCAAAACCTGAAAGGGCGGCTTGGTTTACATTGACTGAAGATAATGTGCCAAAGAATTTATTGTCCTTCATTTATTGTTTCACCATATAAATGTGTACTTTTCTTAGAGCGTAAATGGTTCGAAACTGAGTAGTTCAGACTTAACACCACAGATTTATATGCCAAGTTCGTTGTTTCATCATAGGACGCTAAATATTGCATCATTTTGCAAATAAAGGGTTATTTTTCGCGAAAAGGTCACATCACACATTCATGCTAGTTTTTCAGAAACCCACCGAAAATGAGGGGTATATGCATTCTGTCATTTTATTTGTAATGGCCAGAAGGAATCTTCAGAGATTCCACAAAACATATTTATATTCTCAGGCAGTATCAAATCTAGAATCGATTTAAGCATGTCCGTCTCACGACCGCAGGAATGCAGATGTCGGCTTCAAATTTGGCGACACGTTGGAAGTTCTTTCCCATACTTTGCCTTTGAAAATGAGCGATCACAGGCCTAAGTGTTTTTTTTCCGACATACAACTCGTAATTATGTAGATGTGCTGTCAAAATCTGTTATCGTAAGGTATTTTGGCTCAAGATCTAATGTTATAGAAAATGGATCGCATCGGGAAAGTTCGCAAAAAATCTTGATATGAAAAAAATTGCAGTGGAAAAAAGTCTTTTAGACTGCGAGACGGATGTGGAAAGAATTTTTTGAACTTCCTTCAACAGTTTTACTGGAAATTAATTTGTATACGATAAGCTTTAATTTTCAGTATCCTATGACAAAAATTAACGCAGAACAGCGACCAAATTTGATGCGATATATTTGAACCACATAAATCAACTTCCAGAGCCTTTTGCTGTATAAAGTTCTTCATATGGTAGGAATATCAAATTGTGAGTATATTAACCCACGAAAATAATTGAACAATATAAAAAGTTCTTTACAAAAACATCAACTTTGTCAAATTTAGATCACGGTGATTCACGTTTTCCGTCCTTTGCCTTAATAATTCTCATGAAAAGGAAAATCTTTCGCATGAATAAGAAATTATTATTAGGTGAAGTAACGTATCCTATACAACCGGCGATCTGACTTCATTAAAGTGATTCAATCAGATATTTACTGTCCTATCAAGGAGGCACTATGTACACACAAATAAAAGGCAAAAAGATAATTGCAAATTTTCTATGCAATGTCGTGAAACCATCCAGCCAAGTTTAAGAACAAAATCCTTTAATTATGTATAAATAGAAAATGCTGATCATCCTTTTGGTTTAAGTTTATACAACTTATGTTTTCGTGGCTGCATATCGTATAACAGGTAGGTATGATTTCAAGAGGATCGGCCATTTCTTTCCACTGTAAATATTGTGCACTAAAATTTAGATCGGTTCATGAACACTTTTTCAATCATTGTGCTTGAACTCAGCATCTTGATATAAAATGAAAAAAATGCATCTTTTTATTTCGACATTTCAGACCATAGAAGTAACTAGAATAAATTAAAACTTGGAATGTTACACAACGTAAACCATTTTGGCCGTAATCAAAATTAGTATGAAGATAACCAGTCAACTTTCGTAAGTGTTTAAAAAAGTCACCGATCTTAAGGCTAATTATCAGAAGAATGATAAAGAAATGGCTTTGTCTACATGAATTCAATAACAGACACGCATCTAAGAATCGAATAATTTCTTTATTTAAATAGTTCTGGACATTGAAAAATAAAAACGAATTCTTGACATAGAGCGCTGGAATTAATTGCAAAAACATATTGAAAACCTAATCATCCTTATCATCATCGGTCGGTTTTTAAGAATCCCACCCAAGACCCACGTTCGTAGCGTTCGTAAACAATTGCGAATTATAGTTTCAGAAATGTGATGAAACACATCGAATATGCGAAAAGGAGTATTTAGCCAAGTTGTTGTCGTAGTTGTCATAACACCTTGTTTGAATTGAATGCAATTTGTTATCGCAAAAATTGTTAAACCTTTCAGATGGTAATAAGTACTATTAATTTAATATTTCAGAAATCAGTTTTACTGAAAACATTTGCGTTTTTATACCTGCAAGTCTGTTACAATTTTACAATAATTGTTAGTTTTACTTGCCAATAGTTGTTACTTATACCCTAAAGCCTCTTGTGGATTAGATTACATTAAGCGTAATATCCAAAAGAATTCTAAATCGATTCAAAATCAAAAAGTTTGCCTGTCTGTCCATTTGTTGGTCCTAATTTCTACGACGTTTTGAAGAAATTTGATACTCGATCGTGTTTTGACCCAAGGACTAATGCAATTCAAAATGGATTTAATACGATCATGATGAAAATTATGATAGATCATAGTATTTGCAGCAAATTTGGAACAGGTACGTTTATTTTCTGTAACCCATCCCTAGCCATACAAGGTTTCTCATGAAAACTAAACTTTAAATGACAAAAAATTGCTCATCATTAATACTTTATGACGGAAAAAAGATTTTTGATTAGGAAATCAAATTTACAAAGTTTGGTTGATATTAGTTTACGTTTTGTGCCTGCTCCCATAACATAAAAAGTGTGCCTTTACCTGAAAACAAGGCACAAAATTTTGATATTTAAGCATCTAAAATGAATGAAAAACTGTTGTAAGCGAAATGCTGCCGGACATGTAAAAGTCGACTTTATTTGACTATAAAGTTTTTACTCGCCTTACATTAAATTTTATTCGCCGAATACAAATGACTTTTTAAATAGAAAAAATAAAGAAGAAATTGTGTTCCGCTTAGATTAAATTTTACGTGTGACTTTCCCTAGTAGATATTATGGTGCACACAGTATATATTTCAAACCGTATTTTCATAATATCCGGCAACAGATTGTAATTAATTGTAGAAAAACACATAAAAACCATATTTCGCCTCACATACTAGTTTTTTTTTCCCTAATTACGAGCAAAGCGAACAAAATTATTATTTCTTTTTGTAAATATTGGCGAGTTTATGGACCGACTTTCAAGCTCGATCTTGACGAAAGTATTAAGACGAAAATTTTAAGATTTGTTGACAATGTTTTGAGTCATTATCTTATTTTTTAAGGTACACCTAGCACAGAGATACATCTGAACGTATTCCAATATTCCTGCTGATTAAAAATACGTAGACCTCAAGTTGTCTTCAATGCACATTTCTGTGCCTTACAACTATTCGCCGAATTTCATATATTCTCTAACTTGGGCACAAAATTAATGCGACTGTTAAGCATTCATGATTATCTCACACTATGTAAGATTTCGCATGCATGATCAGACCCTGCGGATTTGCCACAAACATTCATATTAGACGAGTTTCCCTCAACGACACGCATATATTTTGCCTGCGTAGTTTTTGTATTTGAAGAGTTCAATAATACGGACCGAAATTTATTTGATAACTGTATACCGCCGATACCAAACATTTCTCTTAGAGGGCGTCAATCTGTCATCATCATATGTACAATGTTAGTGCTATCAAAATCACATATCGGAGTAAAAGTCTATGAAAACCGCTTCATTAGCGAAACGAAATGAAAACGAAATTTCCTAAAATATTGTAAAAACAATAAAAGCAAATAGAAATAAGCGACGTTTTACCTGCCAAGATCGTAAAATAAAGATGCCTCTTATAGAGCTGACGATTAATGAAAAGATTAAAAAATATTCCCGTAACTAGAGGGTAGCAGGGTAACAAAAATACGCCAGGAAATCCAATGAAAGCTTGTGACAAGAACAAACAAATGAAGTTCGAAATTTGTGTTCAAACGGATTTATAGGCAGAGAATTTGTTTATTGGAAGGAGAACTGAATTTTGATGTTCGAAGAAAGAAGTCCACCACGGATGTGTTAATTCAATGGAATCAAGCCTAGTTTCTGTTAATGTGTTTCTCGCACACATTTTGAATAATTTTTCTTGTAAATGAGCCTTCTGAAATTTAGCTGAAAAATATTAGGAAAATTCGTAAAATCGAAAATAAGATTTTAAATAACAATCGCGGGCTTTCTTACTAGACCACCGGTATGGTTCGCATAGTTTTGGAAAAATTAAAGGAAACTTAAATCATCTTTTCAATCTTTTTTTTTACTTTTCCAATTTTTTTCTTAAATTTTTAATTGCCAAGTAGAAACCTTTGAAAATAGCTGTCATGCCGCTTATGTCGGTTTCCGCCAAGTCCTAAACTTCGTATGTTTATTGTACATAACTACCAAAACGTTCAAATTACTTTATTAAATTGCCTTATTTGAGCGTACCAGACATTTCCCCAAGTGCAATTTTCTTAAATAGCTGTCACAGATCAAGTTTGAAATTGTGCATAGATGAATACTCTAACTTATAAAGCGTATCAACTAACCTTACGCGCACTTCATTAATTTATTATAAAATTTTAAAGGATTCGGAAATATTATTAACAACGGAAAGAAAGAACAAAATAGTAATCGTATCAAAGAAAGCTCTAAGAAAAAACAACATTGCATTCCAAAGGTCTTCGTCCAACGAAAGGAGAGGACGTGCAAGTCTCCAACTTCTTTACACACTACCACTATGCTATCCCTTTGGCCACATACAGAAGTAGGCATTAAGATCGCTACGTAGTATATCAGGGAAATGAGATATTATCTGATATATTCACATAGATTCAATTAAATAAATTAATTAACGGTCATGGCCATGTAACTTTATATTTGTGAGAACATATCAAAGCTTAAAGTTGTTTCTTGCAGCAACAATCTATTTGATAGACTGGAGAAAATGGTAAGATGACTACAAAAAATGCCAAACAACCCTTTATTGCATGCGCAAGGAAGTCATTGCAATAAAATCAACGCATCCGCCAGAGTTAGTTCATTTAAAAATGAATGAATCTAAGGAATTCAATTCTGAATGTCTGAATCTCTTTCCCTTTTACTCAAAATTCTCAAAATCAAAATCGGACACTTAGCACATAACCAGATGGATTCAATATTAAGACGAATTTGAACGATCGACAACAATTGCGAAATACCTTACAAATACTCTACTTTACAACATGCCTATATTTACTTTAAAGCAGCGGTCACCAATCTTGTGCGTTTCACGGCCTATTAATTTAATAGCTGGCTATCGCTAACCAAAAGATGTTCAAAATGTAAATTCAATGATGTGAAATAGACTCATTTATCACCAAGTTGTTAATGGCCGGTAAATCTATTCAAATTCATTTCAAACCGCTTTTTTATCTCGCACATGTTTTAATGATTGCATTTAGTATATTCGTTGAACTCTTTACACTCGTTCTTAATGATTACAGAGTTTGGACATAAACCAACATTGAAAAATTTCTTTTTTTTTCACTGAACGAATTTATGCTTTCTAACCGATCATAAGCCAAATATAATTGCAATTAGTTTGAATAGTAAATTTAGTATAAAATGTGTATTTCGATTCAAAAGTGTTTCTGGATAGTGAAGCTACATAAACGAGCTGCCATTGACAATAGCGACATAAAAATGAATGAAATTAAAATGAAAATAAAAATGAAAAATAATGAAATTTGAAGACAAATTTATGAATAAGGAAAAATAATGAAAAAGAACAATCAATCATAAATAACTTCTCGATGCATCTTAATTGATTGCAACGTGTATGAGAAAATCTAATTTTTAATTAAATTACTTTAATTTTTATTGCAGAAATCAAATTCTAGTTACTTATGCAAGTCGCCCAGAAGATAAGCAGAAACTATAGCAATGTTTTTTTAATGCGTGCTCTCCCTGAAGTTTCCATTTTCTCTAAATGCTTACATGCTTTCATGAATTTGTAGCAAACAATTTTACTTTGGTATGATTATTTACGACGAAAGCGTTGATTAATTGATTTTTTCCGTATATTTTCCATTCACGTTGTGTGCATTTGTAACAAATACGTCATAAAAAAAATTCATTTGATCGTAAAAATTTCGAGACCAAAATCATATTTACGTAGCCACTCTTAAAAAGATAGCCTTAGAAAAATACATTCACATATAAGAGAATTCAAATAAATCGCATCATAATCATATGTTAATCAAATTGGTTAGTTGAGCGTCAATGACATAAGGACTCTCTAACGAAACGAAGAACACATGTAAATAAATATGAGTTTATATGTATACCAATATGATAACGTATTCATGCGTATTTCAATGATTTACGATCATAGTAGCAAACATTGATTTATTGTTAATTTTTTTTGATGATGAGCATAGAAGTCAACACATTTCTATTTACAAAAAAGAAAAAAAAAAAAAAAAAACCTTAAGCAATTCGAAATAATCTTCAGAAAATATTTAGAATGGAAGCAAGCGAATGTTGAAACTTTCTTGATTTTATTTAGCCTGTGTCTTAAATATATTTTTTGGGTCATTTTTAAGAAGAATTCAAATCATTTGATGATGATTTAATGAAAATCAATTTTTACATGAATTTTTCTTTTTTTTTCGTATACACACTTTGCTGAATATTTTGCACTGATTTCAAAGTCTATGTTCAATAAACATTGATAATTGTGTATAGAAGAGTTATTTTATTTTTTAAATAATTATTATATACGACTATCGAATACAGATTTATGCACCGAAATTATGTAAAATTATGAATTATATTTAATATAAACCGAATCGAAAAATATATCATCTTAGTGGGACTTGTTCGCCAAATAGATACATATATGTACCTGCATGCACACACATATATATATATATGTATAGAGCGTTTATGTATGTATATCTATTACCTTTTTTAATTTCCATTCTATAGCATATTTTGATTTCTTTTTACAAATGCATTATACTTCGTTCCGCACAAATTGTTTTTGTATTTCAATAATTCACTTATTGTTCCAATATTTTTTCAATTGAAAGCGATCAACTATTTATGAAATCCTTAACATCTGATTTCTTATAATTTTCACTTAATGGCGACTACATATCGTTACTTTTTTCCTTGCGTCGTTTTAACTTTCCAGAATGAACATTTTATCATATAATACACAAGAGTATGTAGTAAATTCAACAAAACAAAGAACGGTGTAGAGAAAAGAAGTAGCATTGGAAATGTAACATACAAACAACCACCAATATAAACCGAGCGTTGCCAGTTGATTTGATGTAATCCTTCATTTCGTTTTGCATGCTTTTTAAATCACATGCATTGCTTTTCTGCTTATATATACACACATCAAACAAATACTTAAAATGTTTTCTTTTTATTTTTCAAAAGTCATTATTAATAATTCTGTAATTTTTTTTCGATTTTTTGTACTTAAAATTTTGTATAAAAACTAATTTAATTGCGGAAATTTAGAACAGTGTTAACGACGATGTGCAGCCACAATCCGGCGTTTTTAATAAATTCGTCTGGCAGCATTATGTGTCTATTCCAAGAATATATACACACGGCAGAATGAAAACACAACAGCAAACAATTTTAACACGATAAAATAAAAAGGGCGAATAGTGAAAACAGGATAAATATGTTTGTCTAAATATGTGAAATATCATTGCGACCGATATATCGTTTAGATTGTCACTACAATTTTGCCCCCGCCTTTTGCTATTATCTTTTATCCAAGTTGCGAGATATTTAAAAACGCCATGTTACTGGAAAATTTCATATGTTTTCCTGTAAACAGATACTCAGGAAAACGGGCAACGTATTAACGAGTTTTATTGCTAAAAAATATCATTGTAAAAATCAATTTTTCTTGGAGAAAATCGTACAAAATTTTCTTTACGCGTCCGGTCCGAAGGTGAACTCGGGTCGAAAAGTTTTTAGAAAATGCATTAACAAACAGAGTTGTAATTGCTTACCATGCTTGACGATTGCCAAGCATTTTAAGTTTTGCCAGATGTAATAATTAAAATAAACATTTTCGAAATTTCCTTAGGTTTTGGTATAAATGGAATCCATAAACTTATATATTGTTGGAAAAAGAGATTGATTTGTATAACCGTTTTTAGTTGCAAAATCTACCACATTATGTTTATCTATTTACCAACAAACACGCTTATTCAATATTTTTAATTAAAATTCAAAACGTATTTTCTGAAGTTTGGTGCTTTATCAAAAGAACGATATTTATTCAAATGCCCAAATAAGCTCAATTAAAATAACTTTTTTCCGTTTTTTTAAGATATATATTTAAACGTTTGATATATATATTTATTAATCCATAATCCTATTTTTAGTCAATATGTATGTATATGTCAAAAAAGTTTACGTATTTCAAACATCAAATGTCGAACTGAATGCGTATAATTGTGAAATAATCTCAATATTTTATGTTTTCTTTCCAAACTTGCTTCATCCTGTGTACGCAATCTCGATGACCTACTCCCCAAAGCAATTTTGTAATATAACCAACTGTTCTCATCTCATCGTCGGCGTTACGTACCCAATCCAATAGCAGCTGATATATAACCTGCAAAAATTACACACCGTTAAAAAGTTTAAAAATTTTTTTGAGAAATGATCGTAAAGTGGTGCACGGGAATTTTCAGCACCGATTAGCTAACTTCAGCTACATATGTCCATACATACAAAAGACTGTATTATAATGAACAATACGTTATTCGCTGTAAACATTCCTCCCCAATTCTATTTTATTATTTAATATTTTTGGTCCTTTAAGGTTTCCATTTAATTTGCCGCTTTTACCCTTAATGTTGATGATGTTTTTTCGAACCAGGATAATTGACAAAAATGGCTTGAAACAATATAGATATATAGGAAGATATGAAACGCTTCATCTCATACCTACATGCTTGTAAAAGCAATCGCGACCAACAAAATTCTAAAATCCTGCAATGACGGCCGATACATATATCTTAGGAACTTAATAGAAGATAAGTGAAACTGATCTTAGAGAAAATAGTAATATGAAGAAATTTTGATAAACGTATCCATCCATATAAAAATCAAGATAATTGCGCACTTATCTTTCTTAAAAATTAACATACATTCGAATATCAATTATTAGACTCTTACTATTAATGCAATAAACATGCATATTTTTGGTGTTTCACATGATCAAATTAATTGACACATACCTCTTTTGTATTGCCATGAATATGATGATCTATAATCGCTTGGGAAATTTGTCCATCGGAAAAACCCAATTCACGCATAACCGTCTTCCACCCTTCTCCCAAATGTGTTGCAATTGTATCAATTATTCGGTGGTTGGGTTCTTCCTGAGACTGCATCATCGCTACAATAGTGGTAGTTTTTCGATTCCGATCATATATATGATTTGCTCTTTCATTGCAGTTTCTTTTGTCATTGCCGTTATTTTCATTATGTATATTGTAAACCGACCCTATGTGTAATTTGCTAACATTTGAAAATTGCATTACAACATGCTGTTGTGAATTTTGAACATTCGTAGTATTGATTCTGGATTCCAGATTATTTTGTATTTCTATAAAAATATTAATAATAAAATATATGTATAAACAGGTATACATATATACATATATACATATATACATATATACGTATATACTGTGAGAAGAACTTCGAATTTTACCAAGTAATCGGGTATCGGGGTGGGTTAGATCGATCGAATCTGCTACACCGTTTTGCACGTTAATATCAAGACATTGTTCTTCATTGTTACGATTAATTTCTTCAACTGGAGCGGCATCTTTTTCAATAGTTCCATCACTTTTCAAAATTTTATTTTTTAAACCATTTGAAAGGATTTTTTTAAAAATGGACATAATGGAATGTTAAGTAAATAGAGTTATTTCGTTCTTTTTCTCTTAATATAACGATCTTAAAATAAACATGTTTATGAGAACATAAAATGAGTCAAGCTACCAAGGTGGTTTTTTTAATCACTTTGTTGACAAAATATCTACGCTTAAGGGAATGTATTCATTGAAAAAGCAGGGTTGTTATATTTTGCTTAAGTCGCGTAAGAAAAAAGCATTCAAGAAATTAAAATAAAATCGAATATTTAATTGTCAATGATAAATATTTTGTATTTACATATAATTGCACGATATGTTGAAGATATCGTATCACAATTTTCTCTCCCCTCATAGCTAATTAGAAAAACTGGACTACAATTCATAAATATGGTTTTACCGGTGCACTTTGACCTGATTTTATTGATAATAAATCTAATAATCAGCAGAGAAGCTCTTTCTTAATTATGAGCTGATCGAAAAATTGATTTAGTTGATTTTCTTCCATAAAATTTGGAAAAACAATATCATGTCAAGTTTGTTTTCTTATGGAAAATTTAGAGTAATTTTAAATTAACAAACAAATGAAGTAGTAAAATATAGGTAAAATTTCAATTAGACGCCATTTATTCGGTGAACTTTTGACAAAAAAAAAGGAAACAGTTCGATAGCTGACAATTTAGCGTTAGTAAAAATGAGTCATTACACGAGAGAGCAACCTGTTTTCGTTAATATTTGAAAAATTATGAAAGTTTGGCCACCACAGTCAGCATATTTTTACTACAAAATACGGTCGGAATATTGATTTAACTTCAACTATTTGAAGATCAATCGTTTTATCAACCGTTCTATGTAATGGCGCAATACACTTTTTATTTTAAATACATATACGGCTGTTTGAACAGCTAGACATGCCCTCTAATTTTGCCATTCAGTCACTTCCTTGGGCCATTCTATAATTTTGACTTTACTCACTACCTTGGGCCACTTCAGTCCAGTCATTTGGCTTTATTCACACTAGAGCTAAACGTGAGTGATGTTAACATTTTGTTTTTTGAAAACGATTGGTTTTAATATTGCACAGCACAGCAATCTTAGCGATTAACATTTTATTTGACTTATACTGCGTGTTAAGCCTAATACATATATATTATACTGACTAATAAAGTTTTTACCATTTACTTATGAGATAGGATCAAGTGTTATTGCAATATTTAAGGCCAGGTTGTGATTTTTACTTAGGGTTAATCTATTTGGTTGTTAGAGACGTTTCATACTCATGCGTCGATCCATTGTTACCGTTACAAATTACAATTAAAACCAAGGAATCATTACTATTTAAACGAACCTCTTCATCGCTAGATATTGCATCAGCGTTGTTGACGTTTACAATAGTATTCAACATATTAGAGGGCGATAAACCTTTGCCATCGTTATCGAAGTTTTCGTATGTCTCAGCAATAGATTGATTTTCAGAATTTATTGGTGTATCACTTAAACTTGTATTAAATATTGTTGTGTTAGAAGAGTGCGGATCGGTGATAAACATTTCCGGCGAATTTTCAATACAAACGGAATCAATATCTAAGTTCATGTCTTTCTCATCTTCTTCTAGTATCAAATCATCATTTACTGCCTCATGTTATTTGCTTTGTATTAAAGTTGTTCCATTACACATTGTTTGTATACTGCAACCAGACTCAATATGTTCAATAACTTGTTGCTTCAGTTGGGCAACATGATCTTTTAAATTTTTGACGATTAGGGCCAAGTCAGTATTTTCGCCTTTAAGTAATTTCACTTTTTCTTCTAATTTCGAAATGCGCTCCAATTTACGTTTACGACATTTCGAAGCAGCCACACGATTTCGTTGTCTTTTACGCTCCAATTTAATTTTTTCTTGAGTTTCCATATCAATTGGGCTTACAGGCGGAGATGATGGTGGATTTTGTGGTTCATCCTTAATTGCTACTGGGAAGCTCTCTAGAGTAACATAATAAACTTAATATTTTATTATCTATAAACGTGCAGTAACTATCAAGCTTACCTAAGTTTGTATATGTAAATGAACCGCCAGACATGCCGGTAACAGCTGTTGTGGACGAAACCACATTTGTTGAAATCTCAGAACCGCTAGTAGCAATTGTAGTGTTGTTCGCCTGCGTATTTTTGCTATTATGCAAACTATGTAAAGCTTCTTCAAATCCTTTCCCGAAAGCTTCCTGCTCTGATGTAACTGGCCCAGTCTTTGTAGGAAACAGTAGTCCGGGTTGAGGTGTGGGTAGTAAATGCAGAATCTTTTCCAAATCCGGCGTACTTAGCGTTTTCATATTTTGATTATCTTGTGATTCAATAATAAGCGGCGGCGGCGCGACGAGACGCGATTTTTTTGCAGTTTGCTTCAAATCTAATGAAACTGGTCGTTTTTGTGCGTTTCCATTTGTTGTTACAGAGGACGGACATGGTGTTGTAAATGGCATCGCATCCTTATCAACATTTCCTTGTAAGCTGTCAGATTTCGTCAAAGTATTGTTTGGTATAGGGTTTGTTTTCATATTCGAAGTCTAAAAAATAGACAAATAATTAATAAAGACAAATATGACGTCATCTCTACAATATTCGTACAAACTTGGAATGCGATGAGTCAACAAAATTATTGTAAACGAACTGAGACACAATTATATCACTTTATCCAATCTGAAAACTTCAATTGTATGTAATTATTTATTTCTTTGTTCATTAATTTATTTCTTTGTTATTGGAAAGATTTACTTATGCTTTTGTAAGTATTTTTCTACAAAAACTACAAACTCTCTTTCAAATGATTTATTATTGTACGCACACAAATGGAAAACATAAACTCTTTTGAAAAAATAAATAAATAGAGATGTGAATTAACTTAAAATATAAAATCGATTTCGATATCTTATCGTCAGGCATTATTTTATTGAAAATGAAAACAAGAATTTTTAATTTAATTTGTTTTCTTATTAAACATATTTTTAGTATATATTAGACATCTTATATGCATGTTTATTAGATATACTTATTTTATCTCAATTAGGAGTTGATACAGTTTCCATTGTTTTTTAATAAACTGTTGAGCATTCATTGAGAAAAGATGGATAGATACTGTTTGTCGTTAGACATTCCTTGATCTTTTTTTTAAATGGCTCATTCTAACCTATTGAAAGCTTCAAAAAACGAATAATATTTTTTGATTAAACGATATTTTAACTTTAATGTTTGACACAGATCGTGCGTTATATCATTTCTTCGGATATAATATAAATAATCGAATGCTTTCAAACGCGCGCGTTACGTTAACGACAGTTACTGGGGAATCGTAATTCTTATTGGTATTAGTGGTATCGGGTGTGGAGCTTTCCTGGTTACAGTTGAGTTGGGTTTTCGTGATAATAGTGTGAAAATCAAGTTCTTATATTGTTGATGTCCGCTTATCGAAATATTTACCAAATACAAAGAAATAACTCTCCCAAGCGATTATAGCTTATTTGAATACCCTAGAAATCTTCACGATTGAAATTAGTACACGAAGTGAAATTCCGTGTATGATGTTAACTATTGATTTCTTTCAATAACAATTTAGTTAAACACTTCGAGATATTTGTAGAAATCTTACTAACGTCATTGTCTGCTGCTCATCAATAAGAAGCGTTTAAATAATTTCCTTAGCTAAATTGATCAGCTGTATTAAAAATGAAACGTTAGAATGTTGTCTGCATGAGAAAAAATTTAAAAAACTCTCTATACCGTCATTCAAAATTCTGCAAAAGCGTCTGCAGCGTAGCTTGCATTTCAACCTTTACGTAACGTAACGGTAACCGTTACGTTAACCGTTTATGTTGCTAATGTCCTCCTCGCTTAGTATGTTATGCAATGTTTTTCAAATGTCCATTTGCTGTAACTGTGATTTTACCATCAGGCACCAACATAATTTCGTTAGATTTTGTTCGAAGTCGCAACATTAACAGCTCATCGTCCGGAATAATCTTTTGTTATGCCGATCGTAACTTTATCGCGCAAAATTTCTAATGAACCGGCGTATTGTGTAGCTCTATTAAGTTCCATTGTCGTTTTTATAGGATTCCCTTGGCTATTAAGTATAATAATATATTCAACATTTGATTTTTCTTCAATCAAACGAAACTTTTACAGAACTTTGAAAAAATTTGACTTTTTTTCATTACATTTCTAGCATCTAACGATGGTTATGTTAAAGTGTTGGAAAAAAAAATCCTTTAATATAGATGGATGATAGTAAAAATAATCTAGCAGATATTAAAGAAAAGGATGCCAATCATAATTATGCTAGCTTTTTGGAAACTAAACGTGAAATCAATAATTTCTGTGCGCCAGTTATTCCTAAACCGATAGCTGACACATCTACTTTATCGAGAATCGCACATGGTGAACTTGTTTATCATCCTGGTAAGATTGTTTTTTTGTTCGGTTTTTTGTTTCAAAATAATCTACTAATGCAGACGAACGCATTAACAATGCCGGGAGGGAGCTTGGTTAACACAACTCTTGGGAAACGTTCAGGGTAACATACCTGAAGCTTTGGGTTTAATGTCAGCTGCCCATTTCTAATTTATATAAAATTCGCGAGTTACTTCCTTTCATCTAAAGTTGACATATCTCAGGGTTTTTTTAAACATATTTTTTATTTTAAAATAATGAAATGTTTATTTTAATATTTAAAAGTTATATTTTCCTTATTTGAACTAAGTAAGCTTTTTAGAGACTTGTATTTTGTTATTGTAATTTGAGCCAAAATTTATTAGAAATTATCTGCCACCTCCCTTTCTCCTTAGATAACTTTTTAAAATGATTATTATTTGTATGTATTAAAATCATATTTAAAACAATTATTCCGATAAGATTAATGTTAACTACCGTAAAATTAATAAACCGAATTATTAAAATGAAAAGTTTGGTTTTTTATTTAACTTACTATGGCATGAAACCAAACTCATTTTTACCATACTTTGCTTGTAATTTAGTCCAACAGGAATCCTTACCTCCAATTCTAAAAGAACCCGGTAAATGATTGATTTTGTGATGAGGTCTTATTGATTTAAAAGAGATTTCTATTTTTATGAAATACCATAGAAATTTTTATTTTGCAGCGCCGTGGGAAGATAACAAGATCCAAATTGTGTGTGCATTCGATGTTGCTTTAGATATACATTATATATTATACGAATAATCTATCGTTTAAACAAAAACAAAAAGACTACGTATTTTTTTTATAGGATACAGCAGCATCCTTATTATTTACATAATTACATAATTTTTTACAATAACATATGAGTTTGTTAAATAGTTTTGAATAACACAAAGTTGTTTTCTGCTTTGTTTATACAGTAAACACAATCTTAATAGATGGTTTCTTTTTGTATTTTCTTTAGATAATATTTTTATATAAATTACAATAGCAGAGAAAATAATAAGCTTAAAATTAAATATATATATATATATATATATATAGATATAATTACAATATATATTTTTATATTTTGCTTTAATTGTTGGCAATTTTTTCACAGTTTCTTTTGTTGTTATTTAAATATTTAAAAAAGTTGATTTTCAGAGATAAAAGAGCAGGTTAGTCTCTTAGGTTGTGCAACAAATGTACAATTTGAAATTTTGCTCTACAAATTTTAATCGAAAAGTTACGATTTCTTTTTCAAATTAATTCAAATTAAAAACGAAAAAATAACGTAAATAAAACCAAAATTAGATTAGCAAAAAATGTACTTGAGGAAATGCAGGTTTTTGAAGTTTGAAATTTTCGATTGAATTGAATAAAAGTAATACGTTTTACCCGAATGTCACACGTTTGGCTTGATATTAAATATGAAATTTACGTTACCAGTAAAAAAATTGTCTTTTTCCCAAGTAAAATTCATCCGGCAAAATTGTTCTTTTTTCTTCTTGAAAATTTGAGTAAAAAGCCAAAATTTTCTTATATAAACAGTCAAAGCCAACTCGAGGTCTACCAGAAAACTAACGTATGTATGTTTAAATATATTTTTTTCTCTGAACATTAAACCATGGGACAATTAGAAAGCTTTCGTTGATTTTGCTTCGCTAATTAATAATCTGGTAGGATAACAAGGGTTTCTGGGCAAATTTTTTTAGAATAGACGGAGTGATAATGTTTGAGGGGTTTATTACGTTTCTATATTTACATATATATAAAAAATAATAAATTTGGAAAATAATTAAATTTGATTTAAAAAAAAAATCGGTTAATCTTCATGCATCTATCTCTCTAGATAGAGCGGCATAGAATTTTTTGGATGTAATGGTTTTTGTGTAATTGGCGAGTGTTCGAATGAAAAATATCGTTTTATATCATTTTATAGACAATGTGGGAAGGAAGAATGAAAGAAAACAAATGTTTGGAGTTATGCTGCGTATCATATTTAAAAAACAGTTTTCGTAATAGTGGGTTTAATGTTTTGAAATGTGTTATGAATGAGCTCTTGTGTTGCAACAAATTTTCTATCAATTAGCGAACCAAAGAACCTTAAAACTGTCTTTCCGAGTCTAAATATTGTATGACGATTTTTTGCTCGACGGACGTTCTTTTACTGCATCTATTTAAGACAAAATTACTTATTTTACGCTTTATGTGAACCGAAATGACAAGCAAAAAAATGTATATTTTTGTAATCGAATTCACAATGAATTTTTTCTAACGTATTCTAGAAGGTTCAAAGAGTTTTTTATTATAGTTTTTCTGAAAAATTTACAGTGGCCTTCCCTCTTAACGAAATGGCAAATTTGAACAAAAATTAATCACTTTATTTTTTAAAATTTTTTACTTAATCTTGTTTTGAAAGCGTTATTCGCTATAATGCCGATGATACGTAATGTATTAATACCGGCTTACGTGGTCTCTAAAAGTGCGATGGCATTGTCAAACTTATTTGCGATACTTTGGTTGCGGCTGTGCGGGCTGGGCCATTGTCCTGGCGCTAGCTTTAATAGGTGACCCCAGCGCAGCAAGAGATTTGAACAGTAGAAAAGAGTTGTGAGAGTGAGTAGCTACGTGTAAATCAGAATATTTGGTAGCACCGAAAAGTGAATTTACTGATTCATATCAAATTCGAAAATATATGTAAATATATATAATATAAATAATTAAAACGAAGATGTCTGTTCTAGGAGACAGTTTCTTTTATAGTCTAGATTTAAACGAGTTTGGCATTGCTATTATTCGTTTCACAGAAACGGTTACGTTTGGATTAAGCAATAATTCGCCACATTCGTGAACTGCTTGCGATCGATTGTAATTTAAATCATAGATGACAGATGCGATTTTAGGCAAATATTCGGTTTCAACTGTTTGAGTGGCCGTCTCGACAACTTTAGAATGTTCTACTTGTGCGTCGTTTACGGAGGAATAGCAAGAGTTATAGTTCTGTAGCCTAATTCATAAGCAACTCGAAAAGCTTCATCCTAAACTTTTAATTACCCGGCAGAATTTGAAGCTTTCGAATCGCTCTCAAAATCATATCTGCTCAAGGGTCGTTGCAATCACAGGCAAAGAACACAAATATTTTCTAAGATGTCTCTTAGTTTATTAGAGAATTTAGAAATCAGCTAAAACATTATTGCAAAATTACAAGGTTCAAAGCATCTATTAAACCAATATAAAATATTTCTTTTTTTTTTGGAAAAATGTAAATTTATGTTATCCCTTAAGTGTCCTTTAAAAAGATATTTCATTATTTTACAATAATGAAGTCAATAATAGTTGATGTGTGTGTGTATGATGAACAATATGTGCATTAATCAGGCATTTTGAATTTCAATAAATTATTTTCAGAAAGTAAGCTTGCTTTTGCACTGCTTTGTACTCAGCAGCGAACAAAGTGTACCAATGAAATTAGTCCTCTGCTATTAAGCGTTGAGTATTTTCTTTTCAGCTGTACCAGTCCATTCTTCTTTCAGCTCAACATTACAACCTAAATCCCGCAAGACCGCTTTTATATCTTGATACATCATCGCTACATTCAATAAATCCTCTATACCATATGAAAGCCAAATATCGCACTGTTCCCGAGATCGAAATACCATGTTCCATACGGCCCTAGCGCGATTACGCTGTGTAAAAGAAATGTATATCCGCTATATATACATATTGATCATAAGCGATTATATAAACGCATTTACTTGAACTGTTTTGTTGCGGGGATGTGCTCCCATAGTTTCGACAATTGTCTCCGCTATACCGGTTTCGGAAGAGCTTTTACTATTTTCCTTAACTCGTAAAGTCAAAGTTGATATACACGCCAAGGCAGCCGCTACAACGTTTTCAACTCGAGCATTCAAAATTTAATTTCCATGTAATCTTAATTTACTACTTCGTTCCAAAGAAAACCCGTGCTAAATAGTAACGAAAGCTTTTCCAAGCCAACATATATGGGTTGGTTAAGATTGTTTGAAAAAGTGCTTGTGACCTAAAGGACAAAGGCAGCCGAAAAAGTAGGAAACAATACTTCATAGAAAACATTGTATAAAGGTTGAGAATCGCCCGGAAACGAAAAAACGAGCAATCATTTGAAAACAAGAAGATGCGATGAAATCAACAGGGACATTAAGTGTTTTTTATTACATCGTATTATTGGTGATATTAAATGAACTGTCTACGATAGCTTTCGAAGCAAAAACCTTTACCTTACCTATCGCATCAGTATTAAAAACTGAAAAGTTGTACTCGTATTTGGTGCGTTAGACTTAATATATTACGAATTTCTAAAATGCTAAAATAATCAATGGTATGAACAAACAACGAGTTAAGCACAAAACATTTACAGCATATGCTACATACCTTCAGAGAAAAAAAAATTAATATTTCTCTCTACAAACAATGGTTATGGCCAGTGACAGATCTATTTTTAATAACATATTTATATTATAAATTAAATACCCTTTTTAAACGAAGATCTAGCAATTTATGGAAATTAATTCAAGCACTCAACAAAGGCGTAGGAAAGGAGAAACGTTTACGTTCCAGCAGAGCGGTCAGGTCTTGGATGACTTCATGAGTACTCCCAAATTCTACACGAAGAGTTTTGAAGAGGTCGTAATAATCACCAATTGCAGGCACAGAAATACTTTCACTAAATTTAACTTTATCGATGATTTTCATTTCTAATATAAAATAAATAATACAATAAACAATTAAATGCAAGTGCGTTTTCAATTTATTAACATTTTCATTCATGATTTTACAATTTTCAATCTAAAATAATTGTACCTGGACGTAAACATACAGGTGAGAAATATTATTAGTTGTCCTTTTTTAATTGTCTGCATATGGTAATAGGCCTCCCGGGGAAGCAGCCATATAAAATAAACGTTAACGCGTTTAGTGCACTACCTCAGTGGTGGTGTGGAAAATTGCACATTCATGCCATACTTAGTATAAATTTTTTTACATAAATGTACAATTAATTGGAGTAGTAAAGAGTCATTCTTTTTAGCTCTCAAATTAATATAAAATTATTGATAACATATTCAGAGGCAACAGTTTTCTCTAGCAAGCAGAATTAAAGTTTACAAGTAAAAATAACGGGTCGAATGATATAGAGAGAGAAAGGAACAGCGCCGCGGTGAGATACAATAACATGGTTGCAGTTACTAAAATGTAAGTGAGAAAGTGCAGTTTTATTATCTTTTTTCAATCCATTACAAAAGTTTTATTGTTTAATGGCTCCAATTCATTAATGGATTTGAATTGGTTTCAATAATTCGGTACATTATGTTCTTTAAAACTTTATTAGCAAAAAATACACTTAAGCGAACTTTGAACGCAAATCTTAACATACTTATGAATTCACATGAACGTTTTTGCAGTAATACCGATTCAAAAATTGGCCTTCAAAACAATACCGCGACAAGTCTTCATTTTGTCTATGTTTTGTTATGAGTAAGCAGACACCGAATCATATTAAAAACTTCAAATAGAGATTGGATGCATGCATTGCATGAACTTTCAATGTTTTTGTCAAGATTGAAGCTAACATCTTAAAATTTGTTGTCAGGAGCAATTTTACCCCAAAAGATATGGACGGAGAGAATGGCAGAAGGGTATGCTTAAATAGATTCAATATTTAATGCTGGTAAAGAATATATATAGTTTACGGAGCCTCTGAAGCTTCCTTTGGGTCTTGCAAACAAAATGATAACCTGATTATACCTCCATGCTTCAGTGCTCCGGTGCCAAAAACGTTAACCTTAACTTATAACTCATATTGAGTTGGATTCTTAATCCCAGAATTTCGTAAAAAAATACGCTGTAACTCAAAGTAAAATGGATCTGATGCTAGAATTTGCCATTTTTTAATTTATCAGTCTCAAACCCTAAATGCACACATTATTGGTGCTAACCAAATTTTAGATGCACTTTTCAAACTAGATTTCTTGAATTAATTAAAATTTGGTTTTTTGCGACCACGGGGACTTGAATTATAAACAATGAAAGGATGGACGGATAGATAAACATTATGAGGAGTATATGCACTTTATGGTATCTCTATCTCCTTATTGGTAACAAGAATAACATTTTAAAACATTGTGCTTTAATAAAAATTTCTCAATATATAGATGAGTTATGTATAATTCTATTCTTTTTCTCTCTCCATCATCTCTCTCCCTGTCTCTCTCTCTCTCTCTCTCTCTATCCAATATTGCGATTAAGGTTGCTGTGATGAAACCAAGGTTTGACATATACAATCAGGGCCAGAGAATAAAGATAACGGCCAATAATCGAGGTATTCCATCGCTGCTGCCAAGTATTTGTCGCTTGTGGAATAATAATACAAAGCAGAGGAAATTTAAGCTAAATGATTAGTATATCATTTAATTATAATAATTTAATATATTAACAGATTAATATATTATTTGTGTCTAAATTGCCAAAAAATGTACAAAGGGAGCACGGTAGAGCAATAGCAGCATTTTGCCATAAGCTGTTTTTTAGAGAGCATTAAAAAAGGGACTAGCGTGACAGGAAGAATCAAGAAAAATCCTTGGAAATCTTCAAAAAAAGCTAAAAAGAATTAGCAGATGATGTCAAAGAGTTCGCTGAAGCTGTAAAGTGTAAACTTTAAATGGACTATTTTTAAGTTTTAAAAATGAAATTGTTGAATAATTTTCGAGTTTTACAAATGAAGTTATTGAAATGTTTCTTTTCCCTATCTTCTATAATGAAATGCATATTATTTTACATAAAATTACAAGGTGTTTATGTAATTGGATTTCATTTTTTTCCTTATCTTTGGAAGTTAGTTGGAGCGCTGGCGAAGATGGTTTCGTCAATCGAATCACTTTTGTCTGAATCTTTTTCCTCATCGATAACTTTTTTAGAAGAATATTGTTCCAGGATCATTCTTTTTTGGCGACATAATTGCAATATAAGTGTAGTCAATTGCTTCGATTGTACGCCTTATATCAAATTTCTGGAAAAATGTGTAAATATATATTTGGGAATATAAATATTCGAAGGAAAACAAGTAGAAATTCAAGTCGTTGAAAAGCGAATTGCTTCACATTTCATATAATTACAATTTATAACTAATCTGCAAATATGCTTTATAGTTCTTGAATCTGATGACCGGCTCAAATCATGGAATCAAATAATTGTTTTTTAAACACTTCTGATATGATCCATGAGCCAGAAAGCACAATGCAAAGCAAATTTTTTGAAAAAATTAATTATATCCCACAATATTACCCTTGAAGAGCGAATCTTCAACCTGGAACAGGCCTTTTGCCAATTTTTACGATATAATTTAATAAAATTGATTAATAAATAAATGCTTTTTTTCCACAAAATCCGACAAAGTCTATGTTACAACGTGTGGGTATATTCTTCATTTCGTTTGCCTCAAACAGTGGCTAGAGCGATAAATTATGTGCATGAAAAGGCGACAAATTTTGCTTAATATTATATGTACCATTATAGCCTTTTGCTGGCAAACCTGCCAAATGCTATCCTTTTGTTTTGGATCCTTTTCAAAAAGACGGCATTTTGTGCATTGACAACCAACAGAGTGTTTTAGTATCGGCTAACAATTCAGCCGGCAAAACGGTAGTAGCTGAATATGCTTTCGCCAGATCCTTGAATGATAAACAGCGAGTAATCTATACAACACCCGTTAAAGCGTTATCCAATCAAAAATATCGAAGAGAATTAAAGAGAATTAGAAGAATTAAAGAAGAAATTAAAGACGTAGGTCTGGTAACGGGTGATGTCAGAATTAATCCGTCAGCATCCTGTTTAATTATGACGGCTGCGATTTTGCGTAATACGTTGTATCGCGACAGAAAAATTATGCGCGAAGTGGGATGGGTAGTGTTCGATGAAATTCATTTTATGTTTGGAACGATGCGTTGTCTGGGAAGAAACATTAATATTGTTGCACAACAATGTACGATGTGTTTTTCTATCAGCCACTATACCCAATGCCCGTCAGTTTGCCGAATGGGTGTGTCATTTGCAGAAGCAACCATGTCATGTGGTCTACACAAATTATAGACCCGTACCGTTAGAACATTACATTTTTCCCGTAGGCGGTGATGGTCTGCATTTAATTGTAGATGAAAAGGGACTATTTAAGAAGGAGAATTTTAACACTGTCATGGCGGTTCTATAAAATAGCGGCGAAGCTGTTAAAGGTGATCAAAAAGTTCGCAAGGGAGGTATTAAAGGTTCAAATAGCTGCCAATCCAATATATTTAAAATTGTTAAAATAATTATGGAACGAAATTTTACTCCGGTCATAACTTTTTCCTTCAGCAAAAAATACTGCGAATTTTATGCTAACCAAATGGCGGAGCTGTATTTTAATACGGGAGATGAAGAGAACTTAGTAGATGAGGTGTTCAACACTGCTTTAAATGTTCTTTCGGACGAAGACAGACAATTGCCACAATTTGAAAATATGTTGTTCTTGTTGCGTCGTGGGAGCGGTATACATCACGGTGGATTTTTACCAATACTGAAAGAAATAACTGAAAGTTTATTTGGCGAAGGTTTAATTAAAGCGTTATTCGCCAAGGAAACTTTTGCAATGGGGCTTAATATGTCAGCGAGGACAGTTTTGTTTACGGCACCTCGTAAATTCAATGGCAAAGACTTTCGTTAGATATCTTCGAGAGAGTATATACAAATGGCTGGACGTGCTGGCCGTCGAGGTCTTGATGAGAAAGGTATCGTAATCCTTACGATAGATCAGAAGGTGTCGCCCGCTGTTGGTCGAGATATTGTTAAAGGCAAAGCAGATCATATTAATTCGGCTTTCCATTTAACCTACAATATGGTGCTCAACCTACTACGAGTTGAGGAAATCAATCCAGAATATATGCTGGAGCGTTCATTTTCCCAATTTCAAAACTAATCTATTCGAGAACTGTACAAACAGGTCAAAGAACTGGGCAAGTTTGAGATCAATGAAGAACATAATATAATTTCGTATCACGACATTCGGTCACATTTGGACCCTTGAGGAATTGTGGTTAATTGCAAAAAACCGTGGTAATTATAGATGTGTTATTGCATGTCACAGAAGAATCGTTAAAAAACGATGAACCTAAATCCTGCAAATCGGGACAAAAAGGAAACATGGAAATTGTGCCTGTTGTTCATAAACTTGTCTCTCAGACTTCCTGGCTGCGTGTTTACCGCCGCAGCGGCCTCAAAGCTCTTAATGAGGTTAAAAGTATTGTTTTTGCACCTCCTCGTGATTGGAACAACATCATCACATATTAATTCTACTAAATTTAGTTTTCAAATTTATCCAAATACTAAACTGCTTGAACATTCGAAATCAATTTCAAAGTTTACTTGTGGCCTGTAACAAAGAACAAAGAACAGCAAAGTTCAGGTTTTGCTGTTTGGGGATGTAGTACAATCCTTATCCTTTGGTGATAGCTGCGAAATTAAAATTAAAAACACTTCAAGTTAATCATTTATTAATGCATTCAAACAAATGTAGACAATGAAAAAACTCTAATAATTAGTTGCCTTTCATATGATTTAAACCCATTTCACTTAATATTTTTAGTGCATTTCTTGCAGCATCTTCTCGAGATTCTTCCGAGTTGGTACCAATACCATGACATATTTGTGGAGGATTGGTAGAAAGCATTATTATTGAGAGGAACTCATTGTGATTCCCTTTTGGGTAGTCATTATAGCTTACCTTTGAGTGAAAGAAACAGTTAATAATCATTGAGAAAACTTTTACAGATAATATTCCTACTTCAAATCCCAGAAGGTTTCCCAAATACAACAACTGATCCTTCATAGGAAAGCAATTAACCTTCGGTTGGATGCATTTCTTGCTGTTGCCATTATTGTGATCGTTTTTTGACGCTGAATCTGAATTCGTGTCTGATGATACAGCCCCCACTTTATTATTAGATTCAATACTTCTTTTTTCAAAGGTATCATTGACACATTCCAACTTGTTTTCATTATTTTTCGTTTCAACGCAATCGGCTTCCGTTTCACATGATTTGTTAGATGTCATTTCTTTTTGATCTATGATAAGATGCGTATATAGAAATATACAATTTAAGTATTTATAAATAATTTACCTTTTTTGTCCTTTGTCTGCTTTAAGACAAGAATCCCTGGGACTTTATTGTTAGCAGACACAAGCTCCTCTTCAATCGTATCCAAAGATAATGATCTGGGCTGCTTCGTAGGAATACGTGCCTTTTCCTCAGACGTTACATCCAATTCTTTTGCGGGATTCAAGTTTGATTGATTGTTATACTGTGTTTCTACGTCCATGGATATCAATAAGTCTAAAAAGGAACATTTTTTATAATTCTGAGAGAAATAGCTAAGGAAGATCTATTCCTGCGTGAAGGCAACTAGTACATTACAATTGGAAGCCGTCAAAAAAACAATCCACTTTTGCAGCTCGTTAACTGAGCCTAGGAAATATTTGTATCAAATTTTAGATCAGTGCCTTTGTAAGGTACAGTTATAGCGTTTTGTCTAATATGAACGATTTCGTAAACGAATCGCGACGAGATTGAAGCCACTATCTGTTGTGAAGAGTAAATCATAGTTTAATGTCTATTTCAAAACTTATCTAAGACCACCGTTTAAGCTCATATGTGCCAAAAAATCCAGCCTCTGATCTAAATTTAGTAAACCAGGATTTCACAATTATCAGAAATATATACACTTTATGAAGTCAGTAACTCTTATTTCGGCATTTTGCAAGCGGAAAGACGAACTTAGTATATTAATGTGTCTTAGGTGTTGAGTATAAAAATGTAAATTTTTTCTTATTACTTTGGGCCGCATTCCGCTTCGCCGATTTTTTGGTGCTTCCAGTGCCACGTGCGACAATTCCCTTCGATTTCACCTCGATTACAAATGACCGCTTACGTGGCTTTTCTTTATTACTATCTTCCGTTATTAGTTCAAATATCGGTTCTTTTTCCCCATGAACTTGATGCCATTGCAGCAATTTTACTATTGGGTTTGATTTATCTGTCATTGGTTGTCCAGGCTTATTCCCATAACGTTTCTGAACTTTTCTCTCTGAAGTTTTTAATTTATGTCGTTTGACAGGTGATGCTGCTGGCTCTAATGGTGGCAGCTTTCTGAGTTCTTCCAACATCTTTTGTGCAGCTCTTTTTTTCGAATTTTTTTTGCCCGTACCTTCACCTTCCGTAGCTATTGACCCGACGACGCAGGCTGTTGTAAATTTTCGCATATGGGCCGGCCCTTCTTCGCGCAGCACTTTAAAATCAACTGGAAGACCTCTTTTAGAGCCAATTTCGAATACAACTGATATTGGCGATTTACCGCTTTTTTCGTCCCCGTCATCCTTTTCTTCTTTGGATGACTGCTCTTGATCGTTTATTTTCGCCTTGATTACTTGAAGAGCTTGAGCCGCAGCATCATGTTTTGCTTGTTGCAAAGTCTTACCCGTACCAATAAACTTCTCTTGACCAACAATTAGTGTTATTTTACAGGGAGTTGGTGGAGGTGGTAAAAAATGATTGATTTGATGTAAGGGAGGGCGTGTAATAACGTTTGGAGGAACTATTGGAAAACGTGGTTGAAATCTGGAAGGAAAATTGTGTTGATTGTGTCGCGGATGAGCCAGAGTAAAATGTGGCGGTATAGGTAATGGTTGCGGCGGCTGATTTGGCATTTCTCTTGGATCGACAAGGTAATAAGTTTGTTGACCCATTTTCATGGCTAATGCATTCAATTCAACTGTTGGAGTTACGCCGAACTCATTATTCCGACGATTTGTTTTTGGTACCGGGTGTTTGTACTTTGTCTTTAAGATTGCCTCCTTTGCCGCCATATGTTGAGCTTGCTTTATTTTACATCCTTCAGCTACATACTGTTCATCGCCTAGTTTAAGGGTAACTGTAAAGCGTTTACAATGTGCAGGTCCAATTTCGTTGGTCAAACGATACTGGAACGAAATCTAAAAATTAAAAACTTGCTCAGACTCTCTGTTCTATCGGAGAAGTGAAATTGTGCCTAACCTTATTATAACGAGCCAAATCGTTGAGCAGGCACATTGGAGTCTTCTCCGAGGTATTTTTTTCCTCGAACGTTGCGTCCAATGCGGTTTCATTCTCCTTCTTCGAATCTTCAATAAGTTCGGTTGTTGTTTTACTTTCATCTCCATGATGTTCTTAAGATAAAAAAGAAATCCAATCATAGTTAGAATGAGAACGTCAGATATTTTTTGAATATTCGAAATTTCAATTACCCGTATTCCAATTTTCACATTTGTCATCAGGAATATTATTTGGGTTATTCTCTTTATCAATGTCCACGTCTGCAATGGGAGATGCTTTTCGCAACTCACCATTCAATGTGGAATCGAAATTAATCGCTTCTTCACTTCCCTCTTCAGCTTGATTTGAACTATTTTTACACTCTTGAATTGGTATTACACTTTTAGCGTTATTATAATTATGCGATGCTTTTCCTCTATGTTTACGGTATCTCAATTGATTATTTGTTTCTTCTTCGTCTGGATTAGTTACTAGATTTGCTTTTGAATATTCATCTTCTGGAATTTCACTTGAGGAACATTGTGCTTGTTGTATCGTTCCGTAACGTTTGTTGGCATAATGAACTGAACGGTCATTCGATCTTAATAAATAATTGGATTGGTGAAGTTCTTGTGGTTGCGGGATATCAGGAATTTCTCCAGGAAATTGCCTTTCTTCGATATTTAACCCTGTAGAATGTTTAACAAAAGTATAAAAAAAAATTTATGTCTAATTTAGTTTTTGATTATATATTTCACAAGTTTCTAAAGTAAATGTGTTTCAACGGGTTAAACATATCAAGGCTCAAATTAATCCAGTTGAATGACACTATGAATTACTATCAAGTTACAAAGAAAACTTCCTCTCTCTAATCTGTTATTTTTTAGATTCAATCAGACATAGTTATCTAATTTTCTAGTGCAGATTATCTTTAACTGGTTACCGAAACGGTACTATATGCCGAAGCATCTGGAAATTCTGTCTATTGGCTTTTTTACTCACGGCAGATGTATAAGTATTCTAGATTTATTTGTAATTCCGAAAATTACACATTGGAGACCCAATAAAGTGTAGTAAATGCATTCCCTATCAACCTGAAATTGATGGCTAGAGATTGATTTAGCAATGTCCGCATGTGGTTTGTAATAAGCCATAAAAATTTTGACAGAAAGTTGAAAATCGATTGATCAAATTAGAGCACTGCCGCGTTTTTAGAGAAGTGATGCTTTTTCAAGGAAGTCTACAATGGATAATAGTTTTTTTTTCAGAAGTCCAATAAAACCATGGATTAAATTGAAAAATAAATTGCCGTTTTTATAAGTTACACGTTTATAACTTGATTATCCTCCTATCTTTATATTTTCCCAATTGATTTGGACCATTTCTTGAATGCACAAAGAAAATTATTGTTTTAGCGACTGTATGATGCTGATTTTTGAAGCTAGGCCTACATAGTAAGAAAAATAAATTGAAATTAATAAATTATTAATCTCCTCCTGGTCGCAAAAATGAAGGTATCGTCTTCAAAATTGGCAGAAGCATTGGAAGTTCTTGATCACAGGTTGGTATTGAAAATGCGCCGAATCGGTCAAAGGACACGCTCATAGTATGACGTAGACTAAGAGCACCTCTGTTTTCGGTAGCAAAAAAAAAAAATTTGGTTGGTTTGGAAGATACCGGCTTCAAATTTGGCAGAAACATTTGAAGTTCTTTCGTTGCCAAGCCCACCTATGACAATTTAGTTTTTCAACCTTTTTCAAGATAAGGGTGGTGAATATAAACGATTCGACACATCCGAATATAACTTTTTTACTTGTTATCATAAGAGACAATAATTATATATTTAATTATTACCAGAATATGCGCGATGAACTTTATGCTTAACCTTAGGAATTTGTTGTCCTTGATTAAACCTGTAAATATATGATATAATTAAAAAAAAGTATATTTTATATTTCTGTAACTAATTTTTTACTACTACTATTTTATTCTATACCGATGTTTTATGTCGAATACATTAGTTGCTATAGCCTGACGATTATATTTTGAAGGACGAGATAAAATTCTGAAAGAGCATGGTGAGAGATGGCGACCAATCTGCGCATTTGGTTGTATTGGTATTTTGTTTTCAAACGAACGGCTGCACTCTGGGTATTGTTGCATTCTGTGTTTCTGTAAAGAAAAAGAAGATATAGAAATGGAGATAGATTTGTAATTTCAATTATAAAATAGAATAAGAAGATAAGAATTTCTCCATAAAAGTACCATTTCGAAGTTTAGGAAACTACTCAAAAAAAAAGGCAGCTATTTCTAATTTCAAAAAATTAATGTAGCAAAAAACCTTGATCTCTTAAGAACATGGGATAAGGTAATCATGTATGCTCTCATGGTATCTTTGCAAATGATTAAGTCGATAAAGTTTATGAATTTTTAACGGGTTCCATCGGTCGTTATGGTAGCCAAGACTGAAATAAAAATTAAATATAAACCGAAGAGATTTTCGCAGTTCACACATTAGTCACGTAAACTTAAAATTTATTCCAATTCCAAGGAAATCAAACCCAGAAAAATTCAATTTAGAATAAAAATTTACTTGATCGATATTCTAAAATATAAATATGAAATACAATAATTGTATAAAATTGACTATTCAATTTTTTTTCTCCCAGAAACCTGAGTGATCGTCCAAACATGCATACACTGTTAATATAAGAATGTTTATTATATTTAGCAATTATTGTAATTTTGTCTTCATGTTTTTTGTATTTGTATTCTAACTGTAATTATTTGTTGTAATTGTAACTTGTAACTGTTCCTCAAAAGACATTAGAGAATGTAGTGTCATTTTTCTTAGTGGAATAAATAGTTTTCTCCTATAGTAAGATTTCAGTCAGCACACCTAACATGGAATATAAACTTTAAATTCTTTTTTGCATAGATTCAAATACTTTTTATCTAAATGAGTAGTTTTCGTAGTAACATGAACTCTTCGTATGATGTATACAATTCAGGGTTATGAAATTTTTTGTTGTCTAGCTATAACTACTGATCATATTTAAATCACATTGTGTGAAATAATTTTCTTTCTCGATTTCGGAATTGCCTAATAATACAATTATAACTAACTCTTTCAACCCTTAAAAACGGGAAATATTTCAAGATTCTAGTTACGCCCACCAATAAATAGAACAATTTAAAACCAGATATTCTCATAAAAAATGCCACGATGATATCTGAAAAGCGAAAAAAAAGAAAAAGGAAACAGTGAACGGTATATTTTTTCAAGGATTACAAAGGTTATAGACTATAAACCTACGGCATATGTTTAGCACTTTTTTTTATAAAACAAAAATTGCGATCTCCTTAGGTCTCTTCGTGAAGGTATAATCACTTCGCTGTCTTAAAATTTACTTCACTTAATGTTTATTTAATTGCAATAAGAACTTTGTTAGAAGACTTACCGAAGTGAGACATATATGTAATGTATTAAAACAATCCGCGATCACAACAAAAAATTATAAATACTGTAGAACAATCACTTTTACTTTATATAACTTAATTTATTGTTTTTAGCCGTGGGCAACAAAATATAACTTCTGTAAATTCTTTTGTATAAATATAATATCGAGAAATATAAACTAGGAATACGCAAATGCAATATCGGATTTGAAGAAGTGGTGGAAAATTATCAATGATTTCTTTTCATCATTACCAAATTTAGCCGATAGCAAAGTTGGTAGCATTGGAAACAGCTGTATAATGTTAGTTTAGTTTCATAACTTGTTTAATGTTGCCGGAATTTTACACTATCTTCTTTTTTAGAGCGTAGTTGCCCAACTTTTCTGAATAGTAAGTCAAAAATTTATAGTTTTGTGACAAAAAAAATCATAAATAAAATACAAAATAAATTAAAAGATTATAATCAGGTAATACAATCAGGTAATACGATCAATTTACGTAATACAATTTCTAATTTATTTGCCTTAAAATGAAAAAAAATTATTATACATTCTTTCCATATAAGGATATGATTTTCATGGGTTCTCATGTATCTTCTTGTTCTTCTATTATTCTTGCCATAAAGTACTAAATATTGGACTTTGTTATCGTGCAAAAACTTACCTTTCTTGAGAAAATGTAAACAATTAGTCTCTCTAAACGCTTACTTTTCATAGGAACGGTCCTATACCACCTCTTGGTGGTTCCAAAAATGGCCCCATCTGATCTTTATTTTGTACGTATATTTTATATACCAAAACACTTTTTGCTACTGATTTTTGTCGAAACGTATGGTTTCAAAATTTTCTTCATATAAAGGCCCTTCTTCTTACATGTAAAAATATTTTAAATTTATTAAAATTTTCATGATGAATTTTGAAGTTTTTAATTTAAAAAGAGTGCCTTTAATTCAGCTCATACATTGCAATTGTTCTAGACAACAAAAGGCGCTCACTTACTTTCGTAAACTTATTATTTATTAATTTTTTTTGTTTGTAAAATACAATAAATGAAACAACAAATTTAGTGAAAGTATAGCCTGCAATTTTCAAGAGGTTACAATATCATCCTTCAGTGAAAGCACTTATTTTAGATGAGAAATACAAAATTCAGAATGAATGATTAATAAAAAACGTTTAAATTAACTTTCTGAAAAAACTTGCATGTTTCTCTAGGGAATGTTGTTTAAAGGGCCCATAAAAAATTTGGATAAATGGCATAAAAATTATGTCAATTCGTTATAGCAAGACGTTTTGTTGCACAGCTATTTCTTGCGTACGCTCAAAAACCTCCACTTGCGTTGTTCTGCTGCTATAGCTTCTTTTTTAATTTGAACTGCGCTGTACCCAATGCCTTCAAATAATCCTAAGCAATGGCCATATAACATATTAATAGAAATTTATGAAATTACGAAACCGTTGGTATAGGCGAGAAAAATGTACCTTAGCATCTCCCTGTGTTAAGAATCAACAATTTTACCAAAAAATAAAACAGAAACAACAAAAAAACAACGATACAAACAGAATATAATCATAACAAAATTGATAAAATAAATCAAAGCCAAATGAAAATAAAAAAAAGGGATGCCCCACCGCAAAATGAGAGGACTGAATGGCACAATGTAGAAAATGAATGGCAAAATGACTGGACTCAAGTAGCCCGATGAAGCGAATAAAGCAGTAACAAGAGCACGACTGCATATGATATCTTTCAATATTTAATTAATGAAGTAAATGACGTATTATTCCTCCGGCTAATTGAACTGTTTTGTGTGATTAATATTTTTAAAATATAAAATAAGATCAAAACGGTCGACTGTATTTTAGAGCTGGCTTTGGATTCGTTAAAGTTGGGAAATGAAGATTTAAGAAGATACAATTACAATTTAATATATGTATAATATAATGAAATTTTACTTTAATTTCTTAAATTACAGTTTCACTCCAATTACTGTGTCTACATTTTTTCATATGTTTCGGTAAATGAACAAATGAGACATGTATGCGTATAAGTATCATCCTCTTCATTGTAAGTGTTATTTCCAAATTGATGAACGTGAGGTCCCTTGGTCCGTTTTGTATGCAAACTACTGCGCATTTCCATACGCAATTCTTTCATTTGTTTATTGAATTTGCATATTTTGGTAACCTGTCGCTTTTCCAAGCGATTCTCATGTTGTCGCATTAATTCTTCTTCGCGGCCCCACACTTCCAATTTCTTTTGGATGAACGAATTTAATTTCGTAATAATAATTGGAAATAAGAGATTTGTCCAATAAAATTGAACTTCATTTAAAAAGTTGATCGGATCAAATATATGCACACAGTTTTTTATTGTTGATGTAAATATAAGATAAAAACAACTAGTGGGAATTCTTTATAAGATCGTTAATTACACGGTGTTTTTTTGACGATGTCATCACCTTGCTTGCTGAAAATTTGGTTAAAATTAGTGTAAAAGATTAGGGGATTCCTTTAAACAATAAATGGAAATCAACAATATTAGCTTACCTTTATCCTATAAAGCCCTGAGCTAAGCACATAAATAAAAGAATAAATCTAAATTTCATAAGGAATTCAAATGTATTCAAGTAGTTCAGCTAAAACAGTTCAAATATTTCAACACAAATACTATGATTTACCTGTTGAGAGGGAAAGAAAAATAATGCAATGGTGAAAGTAAATTCACAGCAAAAAAAGGAAAAAAGAAAAAGTTTCGATTCCGGACTATGTTAACCAACTAAATCTATAAAACACTTGAAGCAATCGTATATTTTAATTAAAGATAAATGCATATTTGTGGTTACTTATTGAAGAACAAAAAAAAGAACAAAAACTCAAAGATGAACACAAATAAATATTCAATATTAAAAATCGTAATTCTCACACAACGATTGATTCTCCCCTTTAAAGAATTGATCGAACTCATCGGCACTAGTAGGAAAATCTGAAATATCAGTTAGGGAAAAATTGATTTCATCATCATCAGCGTTTAGGTTATCAGGGTAGTCCAAAATATTTTCATTTTCCTCGTCAACGTCCATAAAGTCGTTTTTTATCAATCTGCTGTGACCATTCTCATCAATTAAATCCATTTCAGTCCAAATTTCCTCGATAACTGAAAGATTTCTAAAGTTAACAAAAACGTTTCCAGAAAAAAAGTTTTTTTTTTATTAATATATATAACTTTAATTGTCATGATATAAATTCCTAAATCGGAGAATAAAAGTATGAGCTTTAGTTACTAAAATATAACAGACAAATAATGACATTAAATTGAAACCAAGTACTGAAAATAAAAGCTATGATTTTCTTTAATAATTAGCTTCAATATATATGTAATTATACATGTCCGATTCGGGAGATTCCTCCCAAGTACTATTATTGGATTTTGTCCTCATTAATACTACTCAAAATAATTAAGTTTACGTCTTCTAAATAAGATTGAGATGGATCAGACTATCCATCGAGCATCTTGAACACAAAATTACACAGACAGTCGTCAGACAGATAGATAGACAAGCTTAAATCTATTCAGGAAATTATTCTGACTCGATCGGTATGATAAAAGATGGACCTATCTTCAGTTATTCTGAGTGTTGTATGCTTACGTACAAACGTACGTACGTATAACAGTACCAAGGACTTGGGTCATCATAATTTCAAATCAAAATGCTTGTAAGCACGAAAGGAAAATCTCCGGTATCCGTGACCAAGTGTTTTTGCAGTTATGAACCTGCTTTCATGCTATAATCGACCGCACCCATTGAACTTTTTGATAATCAAGGCAAAAACCAATCTTAAATTATTGGATTGGAAATTATAGGTTTTTCTTCATTCCGGGCGAACTAAGCCGATTTTTAAACGAGACAATACAATATAACAAAAGGATCAAATTTTTAATATTTTGTGATGGAAAATGGACATCACCTTATACAAAATTTTCTAATAAAACGAAACCTTTATATGACAACAAAAATATTTAAAGAAGCATGATGAATCACTGACAAAAACAAAATTAATTTTGGAAAATTTAGACCATGTCGATCCCACATAAGATATGACAAATATACGTATACGTTTAGAAGCAATATATGAAGAATTGTTTTAGGAGAAGTAGCGTAGGGTATTTGCAGGCCCGAATTACCTTATTGTAATGTTTTTAGTGCTTTTCCATTCTAAATATGGTCTTAGCCGATCAAGCTTCATACTTGGTACATGGCCAACACCTAACACTGTACAAGACTTTCATTTTTCTGCCTTAATTGTTGCGACTATGAGCATTTCTATAATGGACAAACAGATTGAGTACAATGTTGAGTTGACTCAGTTTCTTACTTACGATACGTATAATTTACCAATTTTTTCCCTTTCTTTTTACCAATATTTTCCCCAATCTTCGTAACGATTGTTAAAGTCTGTCTAAGGAATTGCCTTTAAAAATCTTTTCGATACGATTTTACCTCTTCAATGAAATCAAAAAAATTTCCATGGATCAGCCAAGATAGTATTAATTGAATTTTTCGTGCGAAAATCTCCAAGAAGTAATAGTTTTTGCGAAGATGTGATGAAAAAAACAAAAATTGTCATAACGCGTAATGTTCCTTCCTTGTTGGCTTAGTTTAAGGAATTCAGAATACACAACATCACAACACATCCGTGTGTTGCAAACAGAACAACACGTCCGGTAGGGGTGAGCGTAACACACACATTTACATGCTTCATTAAATATGAATATACTAAAACATCCACAAAATTTTAGAAAGAACTTGGTTTTTCAAGTGCATTTACTTTTTTCTTTAATTTTTGTTTGCAAACGCTTTATGTGGATCGTTCTTGGGACTATCAAAAAATCGTTGTCATACAAAATATTTGAACACTTATTAATTCGAAATGCATATGAAATTCTAATAATGGAATCGAAAAATGCTTTATGCATCACTGGTATTGTCTGCACATGTGCATCGTACAAAAAGGAAAGAAAATCTATCTTTGGCCTACTTGTGGATATTTACGGCCATAAATGTTAAAACAGGATGCTAAAATCTCCGAAATTTATTTTGCATCATATAATCGATTCAGAAAATGATTCTGAACCAATTGATTTAATAAAAGGTTAGTCCATCTTAAATACTTCCAGGTGTTACATGCATCAGCACAATCTTCATATACCTTGTTCCATATAAAAATGAAAGAACGCAAAGACGCAAATTATTCCTTCCTCCTTATTCATTTTTGCGGTCAGGAAAATATTTACCACAAACGTCACACAGACGGAGAGACGGACTACAAATTTGATGCTAATCAAGAACGCAACAATACATTTGCGGCGAATATTCACATTAGTCGAACTAGAATAGAATATGAGGTAAATTCATTGATGTTTTAAATGCTCCGAAAATCGGAGAATACATAGTGAACACATAGCATTTAACAGTCTTAATCCAGCGTACGAAAAACAATTATTCTGATGAATTTTCTATCGGCAAAGCTCTACGTGTATATCCAAAAAGCGTGTTTGATCATTTCGGATCAAAGGGAACAGTTATCTACTCATATAATCTTAAATTAAGTGAGGTAATACCAGTTAATATCAAGCAGACCGAAGCTTTTGCTAAAAAGTTCGAAATATATGCAGGAGCTAAAATAATGCCAGGATCCAAAATCATTATATCGACTGAGCTTGTGAATGATGCCATCGGCTTTGTTGCAAACTTTAAGTCTCCTCTCTACGCACGTTGTTAATACACGAAAAACAAATGAATAAATTGTTTTTAAAGAAGCTTTTATTTAAGCGCACTAAGAAGTGGAAAACAAATCTGGTTTTCTATGTGAATGTACACAAAAGCTTTGGGCGTTTAAAAGTTTGAATTTTCCGCATATTAAAATTTTAGACACAAGATTTTGTGTATATTCACAATTGTTTCTGCTATTGTTTCCTCTTTTTTCTAGAGATAAGATGACCTATTACAAATTTCGTTAATTCGCACTGCTTTGTGAAGATTTAGCGAAATCCATATTCTTAAAGGAGCAACCGTATCTAGTGTTGCTATTTTAAAACTTGTAGTTACAGTGTGTGTAATTTGTAGTTTCTCTTTAGTGTGGCGGACTTGGTTGTTTACTAAACACGCTGCACAATTATTTACGAAATCCTTAACCTTATTATTAAGGTATATCCAAGAGTGGCATTGCCTTAGCTTTAATTGTGGTATTTTAATACCTGAATAGTTTTCAAGCGGACTTTAATAAAATTCTTATAATGCTCAAGTTTATCTTACCTTAAGAGCTATTTTAACTTCCTTGTTTTATTTTTTTAATCATTTTTATAATTGACAACATTCAAGAATTATGAAGTTTCAAAAATAATATTTATGAAAAGGGTTGTGTTCAAGCCGGCGAACAGTGGATGGAACGTAATTTAATAATAATATCTATTAGTGCCATCATTACTGTTTTTTCAGGTTGGTGGTGTAGTTTTCATTTTTACTTTATTTTTCTTTTAATAATGTTATCTCTTAAAACTAGTTGCTACTGCGTTTTCTCTTTGGAATTCTCACCTTAAATATATATTCATTTATCTTTTATTGTTCACAGATTCTAGGCATTTGCTTCGCTCGAAACATACGCGCCGACATTTATGCCCAGAAGTTGAAATGGTATTGACGTCCACCGCTATTTAGGGACTGTGTCCGATGTATTTTATTCGAATATCGACTGTTAGGTTATAATAATAATGATAATCACTGCAGCAACATCAGGTCATGAGTATGTGTAAGAAATATTGCCAACTTTTTTTTCGCGCTCTAAGAAATGCAACCAATTTTTGTATTGTTAAACGAAACTAAAAACATATTTTTGTACTATTCCAGTTAGATCATTTCATTTTTTACACGATTAAAGGTTGAGTTTGTTGCTACTAAGTCGGTTAGGTTAGTTGTATTCATAATCACTCCTTCGACTTTTTTCTTATTATTACGTTGACAGTCACAATAACGAATCCTAGAAAATAAGTATATTTCCTTTTAACATCGGTTCTATGGTCTCTTTTTTTGCATATTCGTTTCCATCTTGCTGGAATTGGAAAATCGAAAGAGCTTTTTATATAATTCCGCTCCGCTTCTAAATTATCTAATATTGAACGATCTCTTTAAAAATGTTACCGATAGTAAAAAATACTTTCGTCCGCTTTTTAATAGATTTCTTTACACTACGTGTTGGAGGGAGTAAACAAAATAAAAACTAAACACAAAAAAAACCTCGGTCATTTGTCTACGTACGCATATCGAAACATTGGTCTTTTTAAGTCCGTATTGTCAAGTTATCCTCTATTGAAAATGTCCATTTACGAGCCCGTCATTTGCGGGAAACTTACTGATTAATTCCAAAGATAGCTGCTAAACACACACACACACACATCATCAAGTAGAAAAGTCGGATACTTTTTGTCCTACCTTATATTTTTCTATTATTAAAGCTAATGTACATCCATTATTCTTCTTCTTGTTATCGCGCCAATGAAAGAGAGAATAGATATAATATAAATTAATTGAAAAACAGTTTGAATATTATGAACAACGCGTGCGCCTTGGCATCTAAGAAGGCTCCACTAGCATAAAAACCACATTCTGCTAACCTTTTAGCTTTTGCTTCTTCTATAGCATTTAAGCGAGCCATTTCGACAGCGAAAGCCAATCACTTTATCCAATTTTTGCGTCATTGTGTGTAGTTATATTACCTAATTAAAAATGTTTGTAGAGAATTCCTTTTGAGTGTATTATTGATTTCTTTAAGTTACTTCAAACCTATTATTAGTTTTAACCGCGTTCGTAAAGATGGCTCTGTCTTAAAATGAAAGCTGTCTCAAACATAGAGTTTTTGCGTAAGTATATGTTATACCCAATTTAGCTTTCAGAAATCATATGGACGTTTGCATAAGTATATGTTATACCCAATTATATATAAAATGATTATTAATAATTGGGCATTATGATCTATTATCTTTTATTATTCTTTGCTGACAGTATCTTTTTTGAATTATTTTTTAAGTTCATTTTCTATTGTTAATCTAAATGTAATAATAATTTTGACGTTCAACGACTACCTGGACCTAGAGATAGATATGAGGCGATACATCGTGTAACAAAATATCCAATCTCCGAAATGTCCTCACCGATTGCTCTCAAATTTTAACACAACATTGCGTTTGAATGGAGCTGGGCTTTTATATATAGCCCGCATCATAGCCTTTCATTTTGAGGTGAATATGAACGTATGATGTGATATAACGTCTAAAAGTATTAATAAATTTTTCAATTAAATTGTTAAGTATGGTTTTTCTTTCAGGCTCTTGAAAATTATACTCGCTCGCACGTAGCTGTGGCTCAGTCTGGTTAAAGGGAGAAGATAGCCTACGTTTATTTAAAAAAATAAATAACTAAAAAAAGAATTAGCCTTGATTTTATGCATAAAGGGATTTTTTTTTGCAAATTTTGAAAAACTTCTATTATTCACCTTCTTTGCTTGAAGATTTTTTGTCTGTTACTCAATAGAACAAAAATGTTAAAAAAAGAAACTTTCAAGTATCCCGAAAAAAATTTCAGTATATTCCATTATTAAATTAAACAGGTTAAGAGCAATATTTAATAAATGCTCCGGTTTACAATTAATTATAATTTAAACGAACTGAATAATATTTAATAATTATTCCGGTTATTTCTAATATTATTTACAACAACCAACTAGTGCTAGTTTGCCATCTTCGCTACAGACGATAAAAATATTATCAGGAAGAAACCCGAAAACGATCATAAGAGTCACAGAAAGGCGCATATTTCCTTCAAGTTTCTTTAAAAAATATTCAAAGGACATTTTCGAATAACATATGTCTTCGCTTGGTCAGTTGTCTTTTCGATTCTATTGAAGCATAAAGAAACAATTGAGCCAATCCGAGGGAATAAGTGCGTCATCCACATGCATATTAATCGACGTTGATGTTGGTTTTTTCGGCGCCTGAAAAATTTCACATAATTTTCATGTATTCATAAAATATATTATTTGCCTGAAGTTAATTTGAAGTTAAATTGAAAAAAATCATTTTATAATTAAATTTTATCCGTTATATATTTTGCATGTTCTAAAAATAATATTAAAAGTAAGATTTGTGAAATTTGTACAACTTTAATGAATGACTTAAATAATATCAGGAGAACTTAAAAAGAAAGTATTGCAACTTAACTAAGCATGTACCTTCATAAACAGAAATGTAGAATAAGTTAATCTAAAAATTAAAATAATTTACTTTTAAACGAGCAGCCTCATACATTCTAGTTATGTTATAGCTATGTGGTCTGTGGAATTGTTAGTGTTTGTTTCGATAAATGTCTGGAGTGAATATGCTTTTGGCAGAATACCCAGAATGTGGACTCATCCAACGACCATTGTGCTTCTTTAGCACATGGCAGATGCGCTAGTAATTTGCAGTCACGTTGTAAACAGCATACCATAGCACCAGGCTTAAAGCATAGACTGCATGGCGCTTTTGCGCTGTTCCATACAGAATTGGCGATTCCAACAACCTGTGAACCCACCAGAAATATATCGGGAGCCCACACGGCGCAATCTTCATGCAGCCATACTTCATAATTTCCATCAGATATCTTACACATTCCTAATAAAAAATCAGAGCAATTAGATTCTGTGGTGCAGTTCACCATCGCTCCCAACCCTGCTCCATTATCATTTTTTAATGAAAATTCATTTGTGTGCCTTTTTCTTCGCTTGTTTACCTGAAATCAAAGAAACAAATCAAATTTACAAATATTTAGCGATTTTTGTTCCCGGACTCTTACCATTTCAGCCGTCGGACAAAAATTGTCACTCTTTCTGGAGGTAATTGGAAGAAAGTTTCGACTATTCAAATTGATTCCATCGGTACGTGAACGTTTGTAAGCAAAGGTTTCCTCTGAGTCTATTTTATTGGATATTGAATTAACAATATTTAGGTATTCGTCACAGTTTATGGAGGCGACATACGGGCCGAATAAATCACCGAGACCCATTTTGTGCGGACCCCGCTTACAAAATACACAAATCCACGACGAGTCTGTAGTATCCGCGTCATATTTGTTACTTAGCGTTGATGAATGCAGTCCACGTACATTCTTTCGTCCTTGAATATACGCACTAGTCTTCTTAATTTTAGTATTTTTTTCACTAACATCTTCGGTAGAAGTTGTGTTAACAACACTAATGCTGCCATCTTTTTTGATAAGAATAAACGGTGACCGATGTTTAATCTCAGAATCGCGCGATGTTTTTAATATTGTATCGTTCGGTATATTGTAATCATCATGACCTGGAAGAGAGTTTCGCAACTGACGGGGCCGTATTTTTCCTGGCTCTTGAATTTTTTGTTTGTTATCGCATAAACTTAATTTTGTTGCTTTAAATGCTTTTGTGTTAGTCTTAGAAATTGTCTTCGATTTGTGCTTTGCAGACCTCTGTCGGGTCGCGGTCTTCACATTCCTTTTCTTTATGCATCTGTTGCTGCTACTGTGAATTTTATTTGCCTCTGTAGACGCCGATGTGCTCGACGAATCATCACGAGAACTTACTATGTCGTCTAAACATAATTTGCTCTTATTGTTCGTAACAGTAGCCGCGTCATTGGTATCAAGAGTTTCTGGTATACGATCAGGAGAAGCGTCTCTGATTCTTTTGGAATCTTGAATATCCGTTAAATAACCCGTTAGGTTCGCATCAACTTTCGTTGGCAGGACATTGCATGTTTCCGTTGATTTTTTAGCAGCTTTCGTGGGTAAAGATCTTTCTGTTTTCGGTGGAGTGTCGGCTACTTTATTATCCGAATGGGCGATTTCAGGCTTGTCGTTTCGATTGACACGTGTACTACACTGTTCATTAATCGATGATTTCACCGATAATTCAAGTTCCAAAGGTTTTTCATCACAGCTAACACAGCTAACTGCCTGTGTAGCTATTTCGCTGCTGTTTTGTCGCACAATAGGCTCATCTTCGATGCCGGCAAACATTTCTTCCAGCTTATTCTCAACCTGAAAGTGTATAATAAACAGAAATAATCTAATAAAACAATTTTGTTTTAAGTGGCTATATTACTCACTTCCTCAAAGCAGGTTTTATCAGGACTTTTAATTTCCGTATGATCGTTGCATGCCGCGGAGGAGCCGCTTATGGAAGAATTTGAAGATATTTTAGTTGTATTTTCTACAATATCAATTAAGATATCAGCTTTTGTTTCGCTGTGTGAATGATTATCGGCAACATCCTTTACTGGGTAATCATCAGTCGATGTAGTCTGTTTAATATCGTGTACGGTAGACTCGTTTGCATCATTTGAGGAGCAACGAGATTTGATGTGGCTATTACCATTAAAAGAATGATTCACGACGCTGTCATCAAATACCACCTGCGCTTGAGGCTCAGAAACTTCAATTGGCGAAGACTTTATCTTATTAATTACATCTGCAGACTTATCTTTGCATTGTAAACGCAAATCTTCTGCGTTTACTGCATTGTCGTTCGTTGAAATGCTCTCATTAAATAAATTAATAGAAGAATTTGAATTGGAATTCGATCGTAACACCTGTCGTTGTATTTTGTTTGTTTTGTTAGATAATTTTAAAGGTCCAACATCTTCCTTCATTTGAATCGAATTGCTTTCGTTCGAATCATTGCTATTTTTAGTTGAAATTTCACTTACTTTATGAGCGATATTAGCTTCAATCAGAATATTTGGTTTTTCAGTTAGCACTGATGCCGTTGTCATGCCTCTGAAAGAAGTTTCTTCCACATCAGACGAGTTCGCATCTTCTATCACATGCGAATCTAATCTTGAATTTGAATTTGAATGTGAGCTAAAGAATGTACCAAAATAAAATAAATTAGCTTTCATGGAGGTGTTCGCTTTAGACTTTGTGTTATTCAAAAGTAGAAGTCTAAGGGCTATCTCTGGTGTTAGTAGTCTCTATGTCTCTATTAAGGTTTAAGACAGAATTTTATGTTGAGAAATTATGTTAATTATGTTGATTGATCAATCAAAGGCTTGAATAACTCGATCTAAACTTATTAAATTCTACTTTCTATCATTTGAAAAAGGCAAACAAAAATTAATAAAATATTAATAATCTTTATAAAATTTACAGTAATTGAACAAACGGATCACCTTTTAAAAATAGCCCTCTCCTCTTTTTTTTTCTTTTTTCAATTACTTACTTTCCACATTTAATATTCCGATCTTTTGGAGATGAATCTGTTTGAAGGATCTCAGCGCTGGTTTTATTACTCGATACATCTAAAAGAACTTCTTTCTCTACCGAGTTTAATTTCGTAGCTTCGTCGGCATGCTTTTGCGCTTGAACTTTTTTGTTATTTTCTGTAAACTCCTCATTCGAAGATGAAGATTCTGAGTTGTCCTGATTGACTGGATTAAATACTAATAAACTGCTGCCTTTTGGCGACGAATGATTTACACTTATTGATGACTTTGCGTCGCTTATAGGTTCTTTCTCACATATGACACGGTTAAATGATTTCTCATAGCTATCACCAGTATTTGCCAAAGGTAAAATATCTGGTGGCGTTAATGGAGACCTTTGGATATTTGCCCTTTGCTCATTGCTAAGTTGTTGATAATGCTGCGGGAAAAATGATGTGTGGCCGTGTTGATGTTCTCGCTGCAGGTCGTACTCCTCACGTTCACGAATACCGATTTGATGTTGCCTATGAGAATCATGCTCGGCCATTTGATTTGAAAGCGATTCAACTAAAAAAAAAAATGAAATTTACAAATAATGTCAAATGTTTCTTAAATTTAAAGGAGTAAGAAAGTTCTTACCTGCTGACAGCGTTGACCTTAAGGATGCGTGGGCATATTGACTGGCAGCCGGTAAGGTTTTAGGTGCCAGTGTTGGAGAAATTGTTAGATTTTGACTAGATGCAACTGGTAAACTGTACCTTCCCTGTTGGGGATGCATGTACGGTTGATGGTAATGATGCGGTGAAACTAAAAGCAGCAGTTCAGAGCTGAGCGAAATTAATTATTAAGGATCGTTTTTTGAACGCTTACATTTTTTTGAAGAATGTTCATGTTTATTGCTTATATTACTATACGGACAATCTTTGTTAATCAATTCCGTTGGGTTTTGCGTCGACCTGGGCTGTAAAAAGATGTAAAATTTAGTTGATTGCGCTTAGTTTTTAATAAAACGATAGTTCTCTGTTCCATGCTACATTTTTTGTTTAATCTTTAATATACCTCACTTACGCCACGGTAACCATGTTTGAGTTGTGCAGAATCGTTGTAATTTTCAGAATCGTGTAAGTACTGAGTTGCGTTTTTGGTACTATTATGGCTTCCGCTTCCCGGAAAAGACGTTGATGCCATAGCAGACGCTGGTGGTAGCAAACGTTCGCAATCTTTTCCATTTAGATTTGCATACTTCGGGTTGCTACCGAGTAAAATCGTTGAAGTAGGTGGACAAGATTGTAAGTTAGCTACGAGGTCAGTAACCCTTTCCAAACTACTAGCGGCAGGTATCGATATGGTTGAACGGAGATGTTGCGATAGCTGCTGGTGTTGATGAGCAGCGCTCGTATTCTCAGCGGAAGTTGAATGCAGGGATGCAATTGGGCTGAAAAATGTTAAACAAATTAATCTTTTTTAATAATAATGTTAAAATTAAGAAAAACGACAAATTCTAAATTCTTTAACGGCTACTTACAGAAAGTAATTCAAATTTAAAATATACCTTAAGATATTTTCACCGGCATATATTCAATTTATTAACATTTTCATTCATGATTTTAAAATTTTAAATCTAAAAACTGTATTTTAGTTACGGTGCTTATTACGACCTCTTCAAAAGTGCTGTAGACAAATACAGGCACTGGTATCGTTATACTAAATTGAATTTTTATCAATGATTTTATGTCAGTATCGGAAAGATTTTAAATTCGTATAATCCAGCATTTATGTTAGAGTACAACCCCGTTCGTACATATAGTTAAGTCGCAAAAGCTTTGGTTTTTTAATTCAGGAATTCTGTGCTACTCTAGGAGAAGATAAACTTTTCATTCACTTGAAAGTCGTATACAATGATGTCAGTTTTTCCCTTATTTGGGAAATGAAAAATTACTACATAGGCTATCGTTTGCTTAGGTTTCCAGTACAGAAGAATTTGCGGTTCTGTTATGTGTTATCTGCTGTACTCTTAGTTATAATTATATATTTACTTACAGTATATAATTATTTGATGGTGTTTGTTGATGATTGGTTTGTTGCATGTTACGATGTTTATGTTCGTATTCATCTTGCGGCATACTATACGGACCGGTATTGTTAAAAGTGGAACTTAAGCTTCTCGATTGCAATGACAAGTCCATGGAATCAACAAATTAAACCAAAGGTATATTAGATAAGCGTGAAATATTGTTTTTTTGAAGTGATTGTTTAAGCAGCTTTTAACCAATAATTCGTCATCGCAACGGAATAAAAAGTGAAGTCAATTCAAGTAATGCGCGCGATATCTGGGATAATATCTGAGGAACGTAAAAGTTTAACATTTATTCACATAAATAATAATATTTTTTATATATTCATACAATGTTACAATAACTGTTGAACTTACAAAAGTGAAAAATGTTTCTTAGATGTTTGAAAGTTATGCGATGAATGTTATGTTGGTGGAAATTCTCTGTAAAATGCAGAAGAAAATAAATGAAATTTAATAAAATGTATCATTAAATAAGAAAATTGTCTTGAGAATTAGAATTTGTCTTTTAACTAATGAGAAAATGGAAATGTTACACAGTAGCGTCCAGGTGTACGTGTCAGAGATCATGTGAAACATATACTTCGTTGGTAGGAGTTTGAGGACTATTAATTAATGTCCGTGAGCTCGAGATCCATTTTTATAAATAGCGACAAAGGCGTGAGATTTATCTAAGAATACGCGTGATTCGCGAATAAAAGCTAAGAAACTATTGGTAAGAAGATATTGAAAAAAGTTTTTTATCCAGTACGAAAAAAAGGCTTGAAGAGTCGACCAACCTTCTTCATTCTCTGTGCTATATATGACTCGATTTAATTTGGTTATGCCTGCTTGCACCTAACAAAGTTTTTTTCAAAATTTCTTGCTAAGAATTTCTCTATTCATTAAATTCATTAATTAAACCTTTGTAATTAAAGTTAACAAGACTTTTGAAAAGGATATTATTGCAATGTCCTCAGTATTATATAGTGAGGTAAACTTGCTTAATTTTATTTAAAAAGTCGCGTTTTTCAGCTTTTAAAGTGAGTGAAGAAGTTGAGCGAAGTGATTACATCGAATTTCAATGCTTTTTGTTAACATTGCACGATCCAGATCGGGTGTCAGAAGTGGGATTAAGCTAGTTAGGACTGCCTATCGAAATTTACAACAGCACATCTTCTTCTCAAACTTTATTGTTAATTTAATTTGAAAAATTTGCAACATCGCTCCATAAGGAAAATACTAAACTTTTCACTCATTTAGATCTTTGCTTAATAATATCCCCAAGTAAAAATGTAAATGTGTTTTTTATTTTGAACAATCAATCATTCATGGTATGCACACGAGTTGTGTAAAAAAGTTGATTCCAATGTCTTACATACACTTTCGCTAACTCTTCTAATCACATGTACTTTGTTCGAATTAGTTATCATAATTTATTAAAAACTTTCCTCATTGAAGGTAAACTGTTTATCACTATTGCGTCCGTAAAACATGCAAATGCGCAACAATATATCCATATGGCTCATTGAGACTTAAAAATTTTTCGAAATTATTAAAGAAATAATATTCTTTTTTCTTTTTTAAATATAATTGCAGGATATTTGCGCTTATTTATAAATTTTTCGTGGTAAAATGTAAGTAGAAATGCTGAGCAATACAGGGATTTAAGGTAAAGAATCAACGCAAAACTGCGAATTCTTATATTTTTCTAGCAGTGTGCAGGTAAACAATTTCTTGCCGATGGGCTTTATTTAATTCTTTCTATCATTCATTAATCAAAATCCTTCTATTTCCATTGTTATTTTCTAAAAAGATTAGAGAGGGTAATGTGTTATTTTCCTATTTCATATACCTACACGCAATCAAAATTTAAAACAATTCTGAAATTTAAGAGAAGTGATGGAAAATAAAGGGTTTTTTGGTTCATTGTTTTGTTCATGTTTTTCACATTTCTTTATTTCATTTTTTTTTTTGGGCCCGAAGAGAACGATAGATAATAAAATATAAATGTCAATGAAGTAGCCGTACAATTATTAAAATATCTTTGCGTCACATTGTTGTTTGCTTAACGTAACATCTAATACTGACACTGATTGAAAATATATGTATTTATCGGTTAAACTCATGTGAATGAAACGATTATATTTTGTTATTCATTCGTAAAGCGCATACACAATTTAAACCATTTTATTTAATAAGAAAGTAAAACCACCTCTGACACCGGAGTCGTAAGCAATCAAATGAAAAATTATGTGTTATTCAAAATGAATTTTATGTATTTAAGTTATATTGTTTTTGCCCAAGTGTAGTATGTTTGTTGTTGCGAATATTGATTCATGCGTACATATGCATGCATGAACACATGTATCCACATACGCAGATATAGACTTGATTAACTACAGATGCATTTAGAGTTGAATTATTTTGTTTAATTTAAATGCTCACAAAATTCGATGATTTCAAGTCAAAAAAAATAATATTGTTTAATATATTCTACATACTTTTTTTCCTGATTTTTATCTATCGTTGATTTGGGATCTTGTATTAGATATATATACACACACACACACCGTTGTCACCTAACTAAATCACTTACAACACAATAACCATTTTTTTGCACAAGCACGACACGTATCGCAATTTTTTTTATGTACAATTAAAATTATATTTTTAAATTAAATTCATTATGCACTGCGTTGTTTGTGCTCAAATTGGAATCGGATAAATTTTATACGGATATAAATCTTTGCTTTTTTAGGAATTGTTTTGGAAAACACGCACTATATATGATATTTCGCCTGTATTAGCTGTTGAGAAAAGGCGTTCTTGCATTTTCTCAATGCAAACAAAATTTAAAGGGGTGTTGCCATATCGATGATAAAATAAAGCTTGCCGAAAAACGAAAATTTTCTGTTTATCGATTACATGAGTTGATTTAATGTAACGTTACGTGCATAATAAAGTGAAGAAGAAGTTTTATTTGGGTATGCATTTACAATTTATGTTATTCTTTAAAGTTTTCATTCATTTCTGTTAGTGTTTTAACTAGTAACGAAATTTTCTAGTGACTTCAAATCGCTCTTGAAGGTTATTATTATGTAAATTTTTCTGGGGCCAAATGAACTGAAATGAAAAAGTAGATTAAAAACAAGGCCTTGATTGTTTTACCTTAAACACAATGTAAACTTATATTAACATAATGAAGCTGCTTGTTTTTGCTTGGTTTAATTTGTCGTCCTCTTTATGTTTTCAGTCTTAATTTTCATAAGAGTGAAGTCTAAGAAAAACGTATGCAGTTCGAATTGAGCACAGTTAATATTGCTACTCTGGACTACTTTGGATTAGAAAAAATTAAAAATTAGACCTTTTCGCAATATAAAGGCTTATATTTCGCCAGCAAGGAATTCAATAAATTGGTCTATCCGATTCAAATTTTTCCCATTGATAAGTGCACCTAAATTCTGCTGCTCAGCGATTAATGTGGAGAAATTTAAGAAATTGTACATTTTTTCCTATAACGACTTTTTCAAAGTAGGATACTACATAGCGAATATTTGCAAAAGTGGTTCAGTCTATTTTTAGTAAGATTCGTCCTTGGATGAAAAGTTAAACAATTTTGTCAAAACATCTCAAAAAATTTTATCTGTGGATTGAGCATGAAAATACATGGACAGATATCAGACAAATAGAAGGACAGACGAGCTTAATTCGATTCAGAAAAAGATTTTGAATTCAATAAACTTGGGTCTCTTTTAAGTTTCACTTGGTGTTACATCCAAGAAAACTTAACATAACCTATCACGAGTGGTTAAGAATATAAATACAGATAAGATTCAAATTCCAGTTCATTACTTAAGTGCAAATATACATAGGAAGTGACCGTGAAAATGTTCCGATCCAGATTTTTAATTTTTTTCAATAACACCCGTCTCTGAGCAAAACAAACATCAGAGCGACACATATCAGGGAGAAGACAAATAGACAAGTTTACGTCGATTGAGTTAATGATTCTATATCCATCCCTTCAGCAAAAGTTTTGTCTTAAGTCCTTCTGGATGTTTTTTATATGTAAACTTAGATCTTGAATTTTAATGAATAAAAAGAATTGCTTTGTAACCTAAGATTTAGAAAAGTTGGTCGAGACTTTTATTAGCCCTTTTTCTGCGCATTTCAACTTCAAAAGTATTTAAAATGTCAATGTTCTATGCATAAACTCATTTTGTATTTGAATTTTTCTTCAAAATAGTCCCTGGTTCACGATAATGCCATAATACCAAAAATATTTTCAACTACGGTTTTTTCCATTTTTCAGCAGATTCCGCTGGAATTCAGAGGTAGAGTCATTTACACACATAAAGAAAGAGGGAAAAATGGTCATCTCGCTCCGTATCAACCGAATAAAACGAGAAGTGCATGAAACATTTCACTTTCTTGTGAGTGCATTACATTCGTCATTTAGGAATAAACTGTAGAGATGTATATTCCTGACTAGAGAACTGTTTTTCAACTACGTCTGGTTGCCGTTTGTTATAAGAAAGTTCATAAGCATAAACGTGGATTTGAAAGGAACCTGGTAATTAACCTTATAGTAGAGGGCTGTACATTGAGTTTAAAATAAATTGAATAAACCACCGTAGTTCTGTCCAGGTGCATATATTAAGAACATAGCTCAAGGTTATGTGAGGTTTTACACCAATCGATTAGTTGACTAAGGTAATTAACGAAATGCTTTTTAATATTCTTATCAACCTAAATTATAAGAATATGTGTATTCATGGCTGGCTATTCAAAATTATCTTAAAAGCATTTTTTACTTGTTAATAAGCTAAGTTTTGGGATTTATTTGCTTGTAAAAATTCTCGAATAATATATCACGGTGAGAGTTGCCATTGTTTGATATTCCCTCTCGCCGACTAGTACAACGACTTTAAGAGCGGCGCATTATACAGCTATGTTTTGTTACTAATATTACTCGAGTCAACTTTAAAATGGTTAATGGGTTCAGTTCTTGACCCAAAACACGCCACTGCACCAAATTTCGTCAAAGTATCTCAAAATTTGCAACCTACAAGTTGCACATATTTTTACACGGCCAGATTCCACACACAGCCAGGCTTAAATTGAGCCAGCAAATGATTTGGACTCGAATGATATAGAAAGGGTGTTTATTTTATTTTTTTGGGTGTTACATACATTTGCACTAGCTTGTAATACACTGAAAATGGGCCAAATCGGTCAGAGGGCACGCCCCTAGTACGACGTACATTAAGACCACACCTGCTTTTGGAAGCAAAACAAAAAAAAAATGGATTTTTGCTCATTACTCGTAAATCATAGCAGGTAGAATTTAAAAAAATTTCCAAAAATATTGCACTAGCTTTCCCGTAGTTTCTGTACAAAAATTGAAAGGATCAACCACGCCCACTCGATCTAATATAATATTGCAATTTAACTTTTTTGTGAAAATGTTTGTAAGATTAAGAAAGATGCTTCTGGAACCACCTAAAATGTATATATTCCTGATCAGTCGGAAATTCGGAATATGCTTAGCTGTATCCGTCGGTACGTCTGTCCATCTGTCTGACTGCTTAACCATCTAATGTTTGTGGTAAACGCCGTTCTAGCCGCAAAAATGAAGATATTGGCTTCAAATTTGGCAGAGACATTGGAAGTTCTTTCGCATACGTTGCTATTGAAAATGGGCTAAATCGATCACAGGCCAAGCCTATAGTATAAACTGAAAGCACGTCTGTTTGCTGGCTTCACGGTACCCATGGTTGGCTATGTTCCAGGGTAATCCATAAAAATGGAAAAAATTTGCCACGCCTACCTGTTAATGTTTAGTTTCCCCCCTTTTTTTAGGATAACGGTGATGGGTATAGAAGATTCGGTCCAGGTGGATATAATTTTCTTACTTGTTACGCATATGCTGGAGATTTTCTAAGGAAGCATAGACTACCGCCAGTAACAAATCTCGAAATTGTTTTATTATTCAGTACTTAAAGTGTTATTTTCGAATGGTAAGTGATGACATGAAATCAACGAAGTTACATCTTTTGTTTTTTCCAGGTGAAGAGAAATGCACAAGAGAGTAGAAACATCTGACGTAAGGCAATGATACTTAAATTTTATGTTAAGACTAATGCGGGTTTATCAAATATGTGAACTTTGCATGTTAACTTATGTCCGATTGGTTGATAACTTTATCATAAATAAACAAACAGTTCAAAAATAAAATTTCTAAATATACGCAAAATGAAAAAAATTTAATAAAATACTTTGAAGAATGAAGATAACATCTTTTAAAAACCGTTAATTAAGTAATTCAAACAAATTAACAGAAAACTCTCCCCAACTACTGCCGCATGTGTGCACGCTATCACTGAAACTAATAGAAAATTTAGTAGTAATTAAGTGATAATTAATTTATAGATTTTTACTTAAACTTTGTTTAAGTAAAACTATTTGAAGCATTTATTCATAAGATTTTTTATATAATTCTTCATAATAGTTTCTTAATTGTTCTCTTGTAGGTATAGTGTTGAAATTATTGATTACAGTTGTTGTTTCTGCCTCCCTTGTCTCTGAAACTGACGTGGTTTCCTCTTCTGCAGTAGTTGTAGTAGTAGTAAAAGTAGGAACTGCTGCTGTAACAGATAATCCATCCAATGTTATATAGTCATTGTGCTTCCATTCTTTATCGTAAATACAATTTTCCATCTCCATATAGGCATTCCAGTATTGTCTCTGATAATGACGATTTGTATCATTAGTACATTTGTATAAATCATACTCAATTCTGTAGTATTGCTCTGAACCGTTATCAAACATATCCAAAGCAATCATTGAAATCTCACTCATATTCTTGGCGAAGTCCTTAACCTGCGTAAGTGTAATTGAGAGAGAATTTTAGAGAAAATTTTATTTTATTTTCGGCGATAAGTAATATTACCTTTCCATGACTATATCTGAAAAATTCCAAATGATCTTCAATTTCGTTAAAATTATCCAATAAACCGTAAGTTAATATCATAGTGCGATTAACCAACTCTTCTCGAAAATTTCTCATATTTTCGTCTATAGTCACGCGAACGCCATTAGCTTCTGCTAAACATTGCGTATAAGATTTACGAAATTGTTTTAAAATATCTTCAAGACGCTCAACATACGATAAACAATCATTCTTCGGCTTTAACATATTAAAATATTGATCTCTCTCTCTAACGTTTGCCTGAACAATAGTAATAGCGGCGATAATAATGTTTAAATAAAAAATAACTAAAAAATTTTCATAATATTTCATCTTTGGTTTTTATATATTCGCACTTGTAAGCTTTTTTTGTGAACAATAAACACTTTATTAAAATATATCGAATTTACTGTTCGCCAGGCAATAATGTCGGGACTTTTATACAGAAACGTAAATACGCGCGCAGATGCATTAATAATGGTTGATTAACCCTCTGCATGTATATAGTACACATTATCGATTCTGCTGCTGCTTTCAAAATGATATGATTGTTATCATAATTAAAAATGTTGTTGTTGTTGTTGTTGTTTTAAACATTAATTAAGTTTATCGCAGTTGATATATTATAAAGATTCCTTTTAAAAAGAAATTACGTTATATTTAGTAGAAATTGCAAATAGCTGCGTGAAAATAACGAAAATTTTGTATGTAAACCGACAAAAATTATGGTATAATATTTAATCTCAATGGTTAAATCATTTATACATAGAGAGTTATGGTTTCGTTCTTTCAGTTTCACTTTCGCTTACTTTTTCTTTTTTTTTTTGAGGTTATGTAGTCAATTTTTTTAGGTGCCTTTTATACTTTCAATTCGTAATGTTGTATTTCGCTCAAAAAAATATTGTTTTCAAGTGAGTTAGATTGATTTGTTCATTTCCCGATTGTTGGAAAATCGTGAAGGTTACTCTCGTTTGGACAACAACATCGTGTTTTTCCCGAAGATTTCCGTCAAATTATTATTTTCGAAGGTTTTCGAACTGTTTACAACCGACCAGATGGTGCTACATATGAACATAAAGAATCTGCTTTGTGCGAATCAATTTGGTTGTAAACCTGGTCACAGCTGTAATACGGTTATGCTCAAGGTTTTAGAGGACATACGTCCAAAGTATGATAAGGGAAACTCACTAGCCTGGTTGTGATTGGTTTTTCTAAGGTTTTGATACTGCGGACCACAATTTATTATTGCATAAGCTGCAATGTTATTTTGGTTTCGGATCCTTTGTGATAAGTTTGATAATGTCCTACGCGGTGAGTTGGTTCTATATGCTGATAACGCTCAAGTTTATCTATCCAGCCCGCTTGAATGGCCCGATGGTCGGATACGTAGTATTAACGGTGATTTAGCTCGCACTGCTCTTTGGGCTGAGTCAAATCGTTTAATGATCATTCATCTGTTGCTTCCAATTTGCAATCGTTACCATCGGTCAAAACAATGGATGAAGATACCGAGTTTGTTAGTACTACTTGAAGTGTTGAAGTTTTAAGCTCGTTTAAGTGCTGAAGATCATGTCAATTTTGTGGTGATGCCTGCTCACAATATTCTAAGAAAATTCTGGGTCTGTCTTCATCTTATGCTCACCAAACTACGACTGGTTAAATGTCTAGTTGTACCGCTCATATCTTAGGGAGCTAAGATAAATAGGAAACTTGATTATGTTTCCAACAAAAAAATGCAAGACGGTGACCATTCGTTGAACATTTTGAATTTTAATCTTCCACCGTTCTTTAACATCCGAAATTTAGTTTTCCTCTATAACCTTATCCGACTTGAACACCAAGATATTTATATGAGAATATTCGGTTCGCTAAATCGGAACGGCAATGCATGTATTTAATCCTACCTGATCATAAGTATCTATCATCACCAAGACTGTTCTTTTAATTAATGCGTTAATAGATCGGTCAAAAATTCCTCAGAACAAGTTAAAAAAACAATTCTTATATTCACCACTCTTTTTCTAAACAAACCACATGATTTTGGTACTGTATAAAACTATAAGGATGCGGCGCAGTTTTATCCTTTTTGTGCAAGTACTGTGCGAATAATGAACAAAAACCCAATTTCTTTCCACTTTTGGTGTTTCAAATTTAGGTTTTAAGTTGCAGTGCGGGTGTGTTCTTTAATCGGTTTGTTCTAAGATCAGACCGCGTACAGGAACTTCTAATGTTTTCGACAAATTTGAAGCCGAGATCTCGATTTTTGTGTCTTTAAGAATGTTTACCACCCATACTATACAGACGATATCCATAAATCGATTTAAACATTGATTTTATTGGAATTACACATAGAGTATAGGATTTTTGGGGTTTTCTTCTGGGTATTCCAAACATTTTGACAACTTGCAGAACAGATAAGTACAATTTCTAAGACTAAGTAAGAGAAAAATTTTTTGTTTTTAAATTTGGCTTTATCTGCCAATATATTCTCTACATCTTTTTTGTAGAAAAATTTGTTAAGGAAGATCATTACGTAAATAGTTTCTCTTTTAGTGTCTCTTTGAAAAGAGATTTGCAATAGTAAATTTAATTAGGATCATGTAACAGTATCTCTAAATTTCCAATAGATTATGGGAAATTTTCCAATATAATGAGAGAGTCATAAAAATTGAGAGATAATTTGACGTTTGTTTGCCTTGTATAAACAAAACACGTATCGTAAAAATATAAAAAGCATGTAAAATGAAATGAGAAAAAATTTTTTTAAATAAATTTCTTGTTTATTGTGTGTCACGGCTGTTTTTTCTTACAAATCCAACTTTGAAAGAGGTAGTGATCGTAATTTGGTTTACACTCAATACCAACGCAAATTTGTTCAAAGAGACACCTACTTAGGTGTCCGGATTTGACAGCAGAGCGCACAAAATCAATATCTCCGGCTAAAGTTGCTTACACGATCCCATAGTATCTATTATTGCTTGCAAAGATATGCTAGACAAGTTACACGATGGCCCAAGATTTCTTGAAATACGCTCTGATTTCCGTAATGACTTCACCGTTCAATTCCAATATTTTTCTATTGTGGCAACTGTGCATAATTAGATAATACGAATAAGTACGTATAGACAGATAATAAGGTAAAGTAAGTTTAGTTTAGAAGCAACAGTCAATGTAAGAACATGTATACTTCAACAAAATAACAACAGTAAGAAAAAGTTAGCGAGACTACAGTTTGCAATTTCCTTTTGAGATTTGTAAACAAATAATAATCGTTGGTAATTGGATCTTGAAAATATGGTAGTAGGAGTAGCAATCTAAAATTGAATTCATATCATTTTGTCGGTGCTCCGAATCAATGACACCTTGACGTTTTTCTTGCACTGTCGGTAAACGGTACACCTTTGGAAAATAGTTTTCTCATCCATAAATTTTCATACAAAATTGTGGATACTACGGCTTTTGATGTTAATTGTCTTTTGCAGCTTGACTGTCCGATGATCGAAAATAATTTTTAATTTTTTTTAACTTTTTGGTAATTGAATGGTCATCGCAGACGTCTGATTTTACGTTTTGGTGATGTAAGTTGTACGCCAAAGCCATTGCCTGCTATATGTTAACTCAAAAGCATCTAGCCCTATGAGATATTCCGTGAAGGATATTTGAGTGACATTGCATTTCAGCAATAATGGCAAGGCCTAAGCAATATATTGAAAAAAAATTTGATCCAAATCTCAATCAAAAATGTTTACTTTCGGAACTATAAATTCGGTAATCCTTTGGATGTTCGATGCCGTTTAAAATTAGCAAATTATTGTCAACAAATTATTGTTTGCGAACCAGAATCTTTTCAAGATTGTGTTGAGTTTGAATGATATCTTTCTTATCAAAAGACTAGATTTAATGAGTATATAAAAAACGGATTTTTTCACTGTTTTACAAATAAAAAAGCGTCTCTAATATCACTATAATTCGTAAACAAGGATGGAACTGATATGAATTTTTGACAGCTGTCGAGTGAGAAAATAAAATTTTCTAAATAATCTTTTCTTGAAATGAAAGGTGAAAAATATATCTAATAGATCCCATACTTTGCGAACAATAGAAGCCCAAAACACTACAATTTGGGCTTTCGCATAACCTAGCAGATAAGAATCATGACTGCCAAATCTGTCTGTCATTTTCTCTCTCATGTCTTGACCATCACCAGGTACATTTATAGAGGACATGCTCTGTGTAACTGCTTATGCAAAAAAAAAAGATCGGTAGCTTTCAGCATTCAAGAATCCCGTTTCATCCTTTCTGGAGATTGCTTTGAAGAGGGGTTTAATCTATGAATACTGCGTTTTCGTGAAAATCTTAAGCATTCCCCAGTTGGTTTTTCCTATCTAATTCTTCTCTCATCTAATTTCTTCTTTCTTTTATCTTCGATGCCCATTCAGCTCCTTCAGTGGTAGATTTCTAGTCACTAGTTTTTCTAGGCTTTTCCGTTTCCTTTCTGCGAACGTCTCTTTCGTTACGTTGTCTTGAACTTGTGTTTGTTACATTTGTCTTCCTTTCCAGCACTGCCTTTTTAAATTCGAATCTTTACGCCACACATCTATTTTGTTTTATTCATGTATATTTTGATTGTTGTTCCTCGGACTATTAGATACTTAGCCTCCCAAGTCGATAAAATATTATTATTTTTTTTTTGGTTTATAGAAAGAAACATAAATGGATGAAGCCTGTGAGTAATAAGGCTTATATATCCAGTAAGCTTTTTGGTTAAAACTTCACTTTTGTTTCATAAAATTTTGCAGCATTTGCAGCATTTTAAGCATTGAAAAAATTAAAAGATTTTCTGATGATTTTGTTAATATCAGATGAGATCACTTTGATCATCTTAAGACAAACTTTATCATAAGAGTGATTGCACATCTTAATCGCCCATGTGGAGAAAATGGTGTCAGATAGAGATTCAAAGTTCAGAAAAAGGTGAATTTTGTAGAAAAGACGATTTTCATTTGATCTTGCAGTAACACCATATTTATCCCTCCAGTCTTGCCAAATGATGTTCCTAATAAGACGTAAAGCATCCTTGGGAGGATATCTGACAGAGAGATTACTACCATCAAACCGAGCTTCACGAACGTGTAGGTCAGCTTTGACATTTAGTGGAAAATCACAGTGACCAGGAATCCAGATGAGACATGTTATCTCAAAAACAGAGTCATTTACCATTTCATGAATTTCAAACATGTACATGTTATGAGGGTCTCTTTTTTTGATAAATGTCAGAGCTGATTTGCTATTGGAAAAAATCACAAGTTTTCTGATGCCATTAGCTTTGGACAAATAAATAGCTTGCCTGATGGCCAGGACTTCTGTAAAAGTGGAGGAAAGTTCTTCCAGAATTTAAAATTTTTCCAAGCAGTAGCATAAATGGTGAAACCGTTATTTATGTAAAAGTTGAATCTATCCTGAGATAAAGTTCGAAGACCTAACTGTGGAAAATTCTTTTTAGTTATGACAGATGAGAAGAAGGGATTTAGATCTACTTTGCATGTACTTAGTGTTGAGCTCCAATTGGGGATAGAATTGACCTTTTCAAAACGATGTAAAATTTCTGATAACAGCACGTACTGCTGGAGTTTTCACTTCCACTGGAGGCGACCATCTCGAAAAGCAATGGTCTAATAATTTTAACTTTCAACAATTTTTTTGCCGTCAGCAGTAGAGCTCTATGAAGGATTGGAAGCTCACCAGCAATAGTTCTTAGGATGGTCGCCGACATGGAAGGGGAGAGACCAGTACATCGTGTTAGCAATTTGTTTTGAGAGGTCTGATTTTTTATGTTAATGTAGTCAGGAAGATTGCAAGTTGTGGAGAGACCATATTCAATTTTCGAGCGAACTAATGATTTGTAAACGTAAGCGCTTTCATTGGGGAAAGTAGCGACTGAAGGCACGTTATCAGTTTGATGATATTAATACCGGATTGACAGCTAGAAAGAACATCAGAGTAATGGTCTTGGACAGTAAGACTCGAATTAATGATTCTTCCAAGGAACTTCAGCGAATATGTTTGTTTAACGGGTGTGCTACGTATGGAAATGCTGATGATCTTCCTGGAACCTTTTGCAAAATAAATAGCATTCGTTTTGCTAGGAGTAAAACTTAGGTTGAGACCTGCATAAACTTGGAAAAAGAGGTAAGCTTTGGCGGTCAGCTTTCTAACTGCACTATCGGAAGTCCTATCAGCCGATACTATCAGGAAATCATCAGCATATTGAAATATATTTGTTTTGCCATACTGAAGTTGCAGTTTGGCTGTATATATATTGAATGAGGATGGGACTTAACCAGCTACTTTGTAGCAATCCAACGTGAATCTGCACACTATCATATCCCATTACAAGGATGCGAGTGTAGAGGAAGTTTAAAATCCAGAGTCTCAAGTGAAGGGGAGTTTCAAAATCTCTGAGGATTTTACCAAGTGTTCTCAGGTCTACACAGTCGTATGCCTTGTTGATGTTTAAAGAGAGCATCACAACTTTTTTCCCATCTCACTTCTCTCTAGAAACTGTGAAAATTAACTCGTTTAAACACATATTGGTAAACTTGAATGTTTGGTAGGCGAAAGAACCCTCAGGAATAAGATTGTGGCGATTGAGGAAGATAAGTCTTTCCGTCATCATGGGGTTTGTAATTTTCATAAGAACAGATATGAGAGAGATTGGTCTATAGTTAATTAGCTCATCAGGATCGTTGCCAGCTTTCAATATCGGAATGACTTTTATAAGACGCCATTCATTTGGAATATTGTTTGAAAGCCAACATTTATTAATGGCAGTCAACAATGCATACAGACTAGGAATAGAGAGAGCTTTAATCATGTTGTACTTAATCTCATCACAACTCGCAGACGAAGGTTTATTCTTTTCTTGCAGAATTTTCATTAGTCCCTCTAACAAGAAGGGCAAACTGCCTTCTTCTGAAAATTGAGAGGATGGAAAGGCAATATAAGTCCCAGTAGATGCATTATTTTTCAGTAAGTCCAAATATAATTTGTTGTTGATGTCATTTCATATTGAAAATTTGTGAGATCTCTTGGTTCGACGGTGACCTTTCAAGAAGTTCCGGAAATGTCTTCAAGTTTCATTAGAAAACACATCCTCAATTGTAAGAGCCCTCTGTCTTCTTTTCACACACAGCAAATTTTTAAAACCTTTGGCTGAAATAAATTGATTGTAAGATAGACTTAGGAAATTAATTAATTAATAATTAAAGTAAATTAGAAATTAAAATGTTATATTGAATTAATTTATTTAAATTAAAAAGTAAAAGTTAGGAAAAACTCCATAGTTCTCCAAGACCTGCATCATGTGTGCAATAAAAAGAACAAAAAGTTTGAGAAACCCTCTAATATTATCAAATTTATGACATCTGAAAATGGCGAGTTCAGCAGATTCACTTGTACAGAAACTTCTCACATGTCATGACAGATGGGAATAATTTTTAGAAGTATAAAATATAGTAAAGTATTTTGATTTCTTGAGATTTAAAAATCGTTTCCGATAGGAGATTATGTTAAAAGATTTATTAATTTTATAAAAAAAATCAATCGTTTTTAGCCCTTCGTTTAGGTATTGAAAGGTTAGTTTTCGAATTATCCGTTTTGCTGCTTTGGAAGCGTATTTGATAGATAAAATTGTAGCATCAATTTGTGCCTGTTTTGCTTGCAAGTGATGTAAAAAGAAACCACAATGACTTGGTATCTACGACCGCTCATCTATGAGGTGTGGTCAAAAAAATAGGCCTACATGGCACAGTCAATTGCTGTATTAAATTAGTCTTATCGACACACTTCCGCCATGAAATAATGAAAATTAGATCATTTTGTCTTTTGAAAGTGTAGTTTTTATAAGAACGGTTATATGAGAGGATTCAAAAGAATTGTCCCGTATTTTATCGATGTGTTTCATGTCAACTTAGTATGGGGAAATACTATTATTGAGCGAATTTTGTTGAGAAATTTTGAACACTGTAATTTGGTTTTTACATATAGACTTTATTAAATCAGGCTTTATAAGTGGTATTGCTGTAAAAATGGCCCGATCCAACATTTCGATAGGGTTTATCAATGACCAAAGACACGGATATAAGGGGTTTCATGAAAATATATCAAAACTTACAAGCTCAAAATATATTGAAACGTAGAGCAAACTACTACATGGACAGACATGAGACACCAGCTTAAATTGATTCCGAAAATGATACTGAATTGGTTTATAATAAAAGATGGGTGCATCGTAAGTCCTAGATATTACAAACTTAATATACCTTGTACCACAAGCCGTGTAGAATATAAAAGACATCGCCGCCTTATCATCAAGAATTTACAAGCTATGGTAGACGCGGTGCAAAAATAATTCCAATTGCTCTCTTACCTATCACTGAAGATATGCGCATTGTATCGTGGAACAAAAAAGTGGAACCGTACCTGTTGGTTTTGTCCTTTTATAGGATACTGGTTTCTTAAATTGACAAATTGAGTCTAGCAATAATGAAATTAAGCAATAACAGGTATGTGATGCCCTTAGATGTTCTGGGAGGCACGCGCGCAAAAATGAAGGTATCAACGTGTATTTTCTAGACAGAGAGGTCCGGGAAAACCACTGAACCACTTTCGTGCTTTGGATTTTGAACTGAAACTGTTCATATGAATTTGGAATTCTCAGTAAGTGTGAGTCATTAACTCACGTCCCACTCTTTGTACATACCGCCCGGCGCTACTATCGATTGAAATATTCAGTGAGATTTCCGGACGTGATCACTGTAACGCATTTTATGTGTTGCGGATGTTTCGCAAAAGTTGACCGAACTTGATTATTTAGAGGAAATAAAAGTCGTAGCAAAGCTGTTTTAAGGCCTACTTTCATTGCTTCAAACATAAAGATACGGTATACACCTTTTTCCAAAGCGTCCAATATGAGCAACAGAAGCATATTGTTAAAAGCAATATTATCACAAATTTGGCACACATTGCGAATACAGAGGATAGTCATCAGCAATATATTGCTTTGCTAGTCCTTCCTGTTGTTATAGTTAGAATTGGCTTGGAGAGCTACTGTGCACATTACGAAAATCTTCTTTCCATTTGTCGAGTGTCAATAACAAGAGGCCAAATTTAAGAAACAATTTCCTTTCTTAATCGGTCTAGTGTACGTATCCAAATAATGAGTGCCCAAAATTTATCTCAAGCTGAAAGCAGGTCTGTTTTCTGGCTGTTTTAGTTTGGCAGTTTTCCACGGTATTCCATAAAAATAAAAAAACCCGTTAAAATTTCGTTTTTCCCTCTTTCTTTAAGCCGAATATAATTTTCTTACTTGTTTCAATTTAAAGCTCTGAGTAGAACATAACGTTGCCGTGCGTGACAATATTAATAGTTTTTAAACTGATTCTGCTATTTGTGGTCAATTAGTCATATATTCATAATTTGTAACCGATCCCGACTTATGGGAAATTACGATTATAATTCCGACTATGAATTATCAGATGCTGTCAGCTTACATCCGCTTGAAATATAGACGAAATGCTATATGTGCATCTGAAACTTGGCGCCTGCCTCTAAATACGATCTTTTTCTATACCCACTACCAAAAGAGAAAAACATACTCACCTTGTCAAACTTTTTGTGACATCCAGAAGAAAGCTTTAGTGATCCTGTAAAGTATATGTATTTCTGATCAGTATCAAATTTTTAAACATAAAAGGTAATAAAGTTCCAATTTTGATTGATCCAGCCCATCTTTTATATGCATTCCGTGTACAATTAGTAAAAGATTTAACAAAATCGAAAGTTAATGATATCTTTCAAATTGTGAATGAATTAAAAGGACCAAGCTCAAATCTAAGGAAAGGAGCTTTTACTGATGTTGTTAATGCGATACTTCTGCCTTTTTGTTTACAGATCAAACGATTGCAATTATGAAAGTAGCAAACCCTTGAAAATTACTTAAAGATAACAATAATGTAGTTATCGACCTGTTTGAGACAGGAAGTAAATTATTAAATTTATTTAGTCAAAACTTTGGTTTCGGAGTAATTAATAAAGCTTATTTCGAAACTATGAAAGTAATTGCTGCTTTATTAAATGAAAAGTTTGATAAACAAAAATATGAAGTTGAAAAAGATTTCGTTAATATTTTCATGGACGTTGTCGAGAAATTATTGGAAACTCTTGAAGAAGTGCAACTTTCTGTTTTCAATTCTTTTATATCAGACAAAGGCTTTGAAAATATAAGAAGGGCGGAAAATCATTTGCTTGCGCGAAACGGATTCGAAACCCGCATAATACTAAGCAAAATCGCTTCATTTCTTTTAGAAATGAACAAATTTCATTTCGTGGACGAACACTACGCGGTTAATAATTTCGATTACACATTAGAAAAAAAATTAAATTCGGAATATAATTTTAAATTTAACGTAAATGAAAATAACTTCAATGCACTTAGTCTTAGTATGGATATTGATCCCATACCTACAAAATTTGAGAAACCTTCACTGGGATTATTAATTGGATACGCAATACATGTTTGCATCAAAGTTAAGAAAAAGTGTCAAACTTGTTTAGAGGCACTGATAGAAAATACAAATATTATTGGTGACTTTGCTCGTCCACACAGAAGTAACTTCGTATGTCCTAGTGACAACATAGTTAAAATTTTCGAATCTATATATAATATATATAGACATAATGTTAAACAAAAAAAACACTTATGAGATAAGGAACAGTTATTGTTGGGAAATGATTCAACGCTTTCCCTTCTTCAATGAAGGTGATGCCCGCTTAGACCACGAGAAAGCGTTACTGAATTATTTTTTATTTTTACTATTATCAGGAAGAAACCTTTTAAAAATAAAAATAAAAGATTTCCTTTATCGAGTGCACCCACAAACAAAATAAATTATTTTTTGTAGTTTTTTTAATTGTCTACATATTTATATAAGTAAATTAGCACAACGTTTGTCTACCTTACATATGTACAGTTTTAGAAATAGAAACATACGTGAATTTTATTTATTTTTTATACATTGATTTGAGACCAGTATACGAGGTTTACAAGCCTTCGCCATGTATTCAAATTGAAAAGCGAAAATGATCGCAAAGTCTATTCGGAAGCGTTTATTGAGAATAGTAACCTTGCTACGCTTGTGGACTTATCGGTACGACCCCGGCTCGTGACTTTGGACCAGATCCATTGCTATGATTGCCACTGATCCCTCACATTTAAAAACTCATTGGGATAGTTTAGATATTGAAAGCCTTTAAAACATTACTATCACATAAACAAGTAGTGATTGCTTCTGGAAACGTGTCGTACTTGTCAAGAGTCCTGATCAAAAATTACCTCTTAAGCCGGATTAGATTTTAATATACCTATTGAATCGCAAAATTTTACGACGTTAAAGATGTTAGAGATAGTAAACATGAAGTAACAGATATGTATTGTGGAGCGTTTCTACCCAAACCGATATTGTCGCAAGGTACAAAGTTGGATCTGCAATGTGTAGTAAACCCAATTACTCAATATGATGACAACAATAAAGGGAATTATTATGGTTTTAAAACTGAATTCAGATTTTTAAAAAGTGAGTAATTATGACGAATGGCTAAATTAAAAATGTAAAAAATCAATTTCTGTGTAGATTTTGGTATAATTAACGGTCAACAATTGGGGCATGACTGTATTTTCATTTATAATAGCACCGTACAGCAAACTGGTTTATTTATGTCACCAAATTTTCCCGTATTTTATCCTCACAATATTATATGTCATTACTACTTCTATGGCGATTCGGAAGAGAAAGTCCTTATTCATTTCGATTTCTTCGATGTCGAAGGCATTGTCAGCTAAGATAATTAATTTAATATAACAGAATTGTAAACCAATATAATTTCCCGGTTTAATTTCAGTTGTGAATATTTGACGGGTAGTGAATGCACTATGCGTCCCTGTTGATCTCCCAGCATTTCATTGCATTTATTAATCACCACCTCCGTGTCTCCAGAAGCTTCCAAACAAAGTAAGAGATCCAAAATAATCTCCGAATTATCAGTTTCATACCATATTTGATTTTTTCTCTTAAGCAACGTCGTAAAACCAAAGGACTGCCCTTTTTCCAAAAGCCTTTAACTTTGGGAGCTACAACAGAGGCGCACAAATTAGATTCTGAAAGGCTTAACTGGTAAGCTTTCAAATAATGAGAGGATAATTTTTCATGTTTTAAATAATATTTTATATAATCATCCATCCAAGCATGGGCTAATGACATTAACATTTACAGAAACATATGTTAACATTACTAAAAATCGTTTCGAAACGCAAAGAATGCACATACGTATTAATATATTTAGAAAATTTATATATATAATGCTGCTATATGTTTCATTTAAAAAGAAAAACTTGTTTCGCTAAATTGCCAGCATATGTTACTTGTCCCTATTTTCTATATATTTTGATTAAAATGTGCCAGCCGAAATGGAACCGGCATGAGTCCGCCCGTGCAATGACTCATTCTGAAAATCTGTTTATATAAAAAAAAATTGCATATTTATCTTCACAAATACCGGTGAATAATGACATTTTGTTGTACTAAGAAAATGTGGAAAACCTGAATTGTTGGTGTAGGAGAGAATTTGTTTGTTACCTGAAACTCAGATTTGGCATTTTCAATTTCATCTTAAATATATGATGCATTGAAGCAATTTCAGGAACTAAAACGACTTTAGATAGGCGATCTGATAAGATTTTTCGAGATACAAAATCAGTTATCTTTTGGGTAGTATTGTTATCTATGCTAAAGATAATGGGAAGGTGACTGCTGTTCCCTAGATAAAGACTTTTCTCAATGATCCACTGCAAGTTCAAAAGATTGGAATTCGCGAAAGTGAGATCTAATGTACTTCCAACACAAGGACCACTATCAGAATAAGAAAAAGTAGGTGAGCAAACGTTTAAACAAGTGAATGTGGTGCAGTTGATGATATCTAAAAGAACTTTTCCCCGGTTATTCGAAACCATATCACCGAAGCAAGTAAGTCTCGAGTTAAAATCTCCCGCAAGAATTAAATTTTGATAATCATCGAGAAACTCACAAAGCCATTGCATTTCATCTCTGAAAAATTGTGTCAATAGATTTGGAGCAAAATAGACCGATACAGTTACCAAGTTAGGCTTGAGATTAGTCGATTTTAAGATGACTATGTCAGCCGAAGACTTGTAAGAAATTTGCTTGAAGCGGATACCTTTCCTGATCAATATGGCAACACCACCGTATTCATCAGCATGACATTTAGAGATAGAAACATAGTTGGGGATCAATATGTCCGATACAGTTTCTTCAGAAAGGAAGATTTCACTAAGGATGCAAAAATCTATCCTCTCCAACCCACAAGCCAGACACTTTATGAAAGGACATTCATTTGTGGAACAAACTGGGGATTTTCCATAGTTTAAGCATCTTGCTTCCTTGCTTCGGCGGTACCTCGCAATGTGGCCGAATCTACCACAATTGAAGCATTGTTTGAGGGAAGGAATAAAGTATTCCATAGGTAACAAACAATCATTAAATTTGAATGATTTCGGAATGGCTTTTCTTTTAAAACCAATTTTAAGACTATTGGTCGGGATAAATTTAGTGCTATCGCTTGGATGACGACGTTTTAATCCAGTTACGGATTTTAGTTCAATATTAGACACGGCAAAATTTTGGAAAAAAGTTTCATCCACAGACGTCGGGACTCTTATGACCCTTCTTCCATTATAAGTTTCACATGTTTCAATGAACACATAAAATTTGCCTGCAGAGTCAACATCATACAAATTACCTTGCTCTTCAGCGTTTTTTACGTTAGGTAAAACTATAGCATTATTAATCAGAGCGGACGTGGTTGTTGCTATTCGAAAGTACATCAGAAGAACATTTCTCTACTTTTATTTCATCACAAGAGGATGACTTGGAAGCATTATCAGATTGAGATGGTTTATTCCGTATTTTTTGGGCTTGAGGGTGGGCTATTTTTAGACTTTGTGCTCACTTAACTTAAAAAATAAAAATCAGCAGCTAACTTACCTGGACATGAGGGATACGTGAAGCTTATATGCTGACAACAGAACAATCACGTAGATAAGCAGCAAAATTAAAAATCTATCAGCAACCAATTGATTTTCCCAGTCTTTAGTCACGCCGTATGCGGCCGTACTTTTGAGCACTTCTGTACTTATATTTTTATTTATTTCTATTATCTATTCTCAGATTTGATTCCTTTTTTCTTTTTTTTATAAGAAAAGATTAGGAAAATTTGATTTATTTTTTATTTTTTCTATTTTTTTTGTTCAAATTTTAGCACTGGGAAAAAATTAAACGTCTTCCCTCAGGGCTGCCGATTCAAATTATGTAAAATATTATTTAACAAAAATTAATTTTATGTTTCTCTAATATTTTGCTTTTAGTTAATTAATTATTTCTAAATACAGCCTATTTTTTCCCTTTTTCGTAACCTCTTGTCTACTTGATAAACTTTGGTCGATCTGGCAACGTTAAAATTACAATAAATTAATTATTAATAAATTTATGTATAAGACAAGTTTTTTTTTTGGGTTTTTTTTGTTAGAATAGTTTTTGGTTCTCGCTTGTTAAAGTCGTAAGAATTCCAAGCTTCTATTTATAGTCTTTTCCACCAATTCAGCCCATTTAAATAAAAATTTGTTTAAAGATTTTGTTTAGGATAATTTTTAACCCACTTTTGGCACATAATAAATTAATTCTATATGGATGTATATAACACCCAGAAGGACTATCGATGAACCCATCTTGATCGAATACCTAAATCATTTTCTGAATTGAACTGTTTCGCAGTTTCTCGTTTGAATTGCTTTGTGGCCGTCGCCATTTTGAAAATAGACAGCATTTTTTTTCTACATTGCATTAGCATCGTAGCTAAAATTTCGTCATGATCTGACATTCAGAGGTACTTGAAATATCGGCTGATAGTTTTTTCATTCTCCCATGCTGAAAGGAAAGCTTATAAAAATAAGATGGATTTTTCATCAGGGATGATATTTATTTGTCACTTCGGATGACTAACCTGTTATATACTTCAGTTGACATGTCTTTTCCTATTGCGAAATTTATGCCTGCAAAAACTGATAGGGAAATTTGAAACGTAAAAAAAAATGTGTGTTTTGAAAGACAAGGAAGAGACATCACGCGGTGTCTTCGAGATTTCAAACGTCACTGAGAAACGTTAATGGGCAAGCGAAAAAATGAAAAAGGATTCGTAATAAAAAGATCCTTGAAAAATTAGGAATTACATACGGATAGGGCAAAACGATTATTGCTTTGACTTTAAACACGAAACGAATAATAATTAAATATTTGTCGAAGAAGTTATATTTCCCATTAACAGATAGAAAGAGGCAAGGCAGTCAATCATGGCTTCCTGCGATTCTTTCTTTATTTTTTGGACTTAAATTTTCAACAATAAGACAAGATAGAGGAGAAACGGAAAAAAGAAATCGAGAAACGTTTTCGTCACCGGAACTGGAAACTGAAATGTATTTTGAAATGTTTCAAATGATGTGTTAGCAAATATGTGAAGATCGAATGTTCTCTTCTTAATTTTTGAAGCGATTTCCATTTCTTGTCCTTACTGTTAGTAGACTTCTAGGCTTCCAAACGTTGAACCAAAACCGATAAAATCGCACTATAGTCGTTCAAAAATCGAGCTCATATTAATAGTTCTTCTCAATTATCGCGGTAATTTGCATTTTGAATTTCATCCGTCAGACCGAACTGCTAACATACAATTTGATTTAAGTGTTATGAAGGCAATGAAGGATTTTTCATTTTATAAACAAATTCCGACCTATTTTTTGATTACACTTGTGAAGTTTAATCACGATATGTAACATTAACCTTACAAAACATATTAATTATGTTTTAGTTTCCTATGGAAATTTGTGCGATTTTCAGAATATCGGCAAGTCGATAAGCCGGCATGGATATTGTAAATTGGATCTTTAGTTCTAGAAGAATGAATACAGAAAAAGGTTTAAGAAAAACTCGCGTTTTTTGACATCTCATTCAGAAGGCCCTACTTTTCAAGTAAACTTAGCTGTATACCTATGATTAATATGTTGTTGGCAAAAGCATGGATGAACTTAAAACGATTTCAGAAAGTGACGCTAGAATGATTGCTTCACTTGAAATTGCGTACATTTAAATCCTGTTTTTGTTTTTATGTTTTTGTTTCTTGTTCTTTTTTTTGCATTTAGAACTATTTCTGCTAAGTTAATATATTCTGAACTAACATGTTCTGTGTGGCTTCTAAAACCGAATTCTCATGCATGTAAGTATATACACGTTTGTGTATAAATTTTGTTTTTTAGAATAACACGCACAACAAAGGAAACATATGTTTTTTATGGAGCACACACATGCACAGCATCATAACAAAACATTTTGTTAAACTATGTCAATGTGTTAATAGTCTGCCAAAAATCTATTCTGCTTCATCTAGCGCTTGGTAACCCACATAAATATGCATGTATGTATGTGTAACGCACACTACAAGCTCATGCATGTAAGCACACCAGAGCTGTGAACAGAGCTGTGTGTACGTAAGCAAATAAACATACGTATGCGATGGGTATAAAGAGTGAAAGAAAGAAAAAAAGAAAGAAAAAGAAAGTTGAAGAAAAATAATAAAAAATTCCATACATACATAACATAACACGTTGCCATTAAGTACGTATGGATGTAATTGAAAGACTATTGAAATGATTACATTTTAATGAAGAAAAGAATAATCTTTATATTATATATGTAACTACATGTGTGTGTCTTTATGTCTATTTATCTACATATATACGTGTAAGCTGTTTGAATTGGGTAGAAAAATAAAAAAAAAATTACAACTTTATAGTACTAAAGGAAGTCTGAGAGGATGCTGTTTACTACTGCGTTATACTATGCGCATGCCTTCGGTGTAAAAAATCATTCAAATTAAAAATAGAACAATTTTCTCTTTCCTTAGCTTTACTACGTGCACGTACTCTCGTATGGCTGTATTTTTGTTTTTTCTTTTTTATCATTCAATAGCATTAAGAAAAATAAAAAAAAAGAAGAAAACTTCAGTGTAATGCTGGTGAAATTGGTTTCCGTTGCATTTATTTGACAATTAATTTGAAAAACCTCAGGTGTATTTGTTAAATTCGTTTATTGCTTTTGGAGGAGACTTGATTTATCTTTGAGGTTTAACAGACTGTGTAGCCTCATCACTTATTATTCGTGTAATACAAGCACGCATACACATACACACATTCATTTCATTCATTAAATAATAGCGTTATTTAGGATCAATTATTATTGCTCTTTCAGTATATATTTCAGTTTATCCAGGATATCAGTTTTAGCTGATTTGTAGTTCACCTTCAGCGTTAAGAATTTAAGTCTTTTTTATTCTGATATATTCCGCAAAATGCTGCATTTGAATAAGAGAATCACTGAAGCGTGAAACTTTACCTGGTGTCAGGTTACACTTGTTTTATGGGGCCTTTTTTTATATCCACCACCGAAAGTGAAGGGTATATTCATTTTTTCATTTGGTTTGTAACAACTAAAAAACCCTCGGAGACCCCACAAAGTGTATATATTCTTGATCAGCATCAAGTTAGGATCGATCTCTGTCCATCTGTATAACGGCTGTGGTAAACATTATCCTGGCCGCAAAAATGAAGATATCGGTATCAAACTTGGCAGGAACAAGTTTCACATACGTTGCTGTTGAATATGGGCCAAATCGATCAAAGGCTACGTCTACAATATAAGCTGAAAGCACGTTTGTTTTCTGGCTGTTTTGCTTTGGCTGTTCTGCCAGGTATTGCATGGTTTGCTGTGTTCCACGGTATTCCATAAAAAGAGAAAAATCTGCCATGCCCACCAGTTAAATTTAGTTTCTTTCCTTTTTTTAAGACAAAACTGGTGGGTACAAAAGATTCGGCGCAGCCGAATATAATTTTCTTCGTTTTTTTTCTTTTACCTTTCTTCTTACCGATACCCCCCAAAAAAAAACAAAACTAAACAATTGTTTTTCCAGTTGGAATCAAGAAAATCGAACTGCCGTTCAATCAATCCGATCTAGCAGCAGTAAATGCAGTGTCATCACAGCTCATTACCAGTCTCATATAACTAAGCCGCCATCTATTCCAAACGTAATTACTTCGCCGTATAGGTCCATTAGCGTAGCTTTCAATCTAGACTGTTAATCTAGAACTATTTCCATGATCAATCAACCTTCGCTAGGTCTGATTACAACAACCTTCTATCTCGAGTTGATTGCATTGTCTTAACCCGCCTTAAAGTAAATAAGACTTTCCTCAATACCAAGCATTACTATGATCGCACTGAATCTTGTAGAAACACGTCCTTATGTCCTTTCGGATGGTCACATTCTATGCGAAGGCTCCTCTTCAAAAATCAACGAATCTCTTGCAACAATTCTTGATGGTTTGAGGAGAGATGTGACACCGAGAATTCGCTTCTCTCTTCAATCACATGCAGACCTCGATTACACTCAATTTTACCATTTCTGCTCATTTAATTTACACAACTTACTCGCAAATTGCGCATTTCACTAATTGTTTCCATATTTGTACACTCTGACTATATCAACAGGCGCATGTGATCTAGTCATCCGGTGCCATTTAAATTGCATTTTGCAAATTTATTTAAATACATATGAATAATAAATAAATAAATAAATTAAACTGTCAAGAGAGAGTAGAACATTTTTACTCTCTATAGTCACTACGAAGCCCTCTTCCATATTATCCCGAAGAATGCATAGGAAGGATCAAGCATAACAAAGCGTTATTCAAAATGATGTCAGTCTCGTTTAAGTGGTGAATAATAGCAGAAAATTCATTTATTTAAATTTAATCAATTTATCTTCTTCAAACGTGAAACGAAGGAATTCCTGAACAGGATTTACTTTTATATTCGCTCTACCTAACTCAACTCACTTGTTTTCACGCTTAGAATTATAGTCACTGATGTGTGCTTCTCAAGCTTTTCCTAAATAATTTATTTTTGATTCTTTCTCTAGATATTCGTCTTCGATTGCTTCCCATAAATCGAGTGTAATTAGCAAACTCGATATCTGGATACTTCTCGAGGAGCAATTGTCCCTGTTTAATTTCTCAATGTTTGATAAGGTGTTTGCACATTTTCTATTTAAAATTCAAAAACCGATTCGAAAGATTTATAACAGTAAGCTGTTAAAGAAAATAAGCCCGTAACCAATTAAGTGCAAATTTTACAACTTCAAAGTAGCGTAATTAACAGTTAATTAATTTTATTTCAAACGATAAAAATAATTAATACAAATGACAAATGTTTATAACAAAAAGGAAATCTTTACGTTGTCTTCTGACGTGTGTTTTGTAATTTCTACGTGTATTCTTCGAAGATGCAAAACATTGTAGAGAATGGAAATTTAGTTTTCCGAGCTTTTTGTCAGGCAGGTTCTATTACAGCCGTATACAATTTTCTTACTTGTTTTTAATGTAATCTTATGGTTTAAGACCGGAAAAAGTGATTTATCACGTCTAACAGATTTATAGCAAGCATTTTCTACATGCATTGTCCATATGTGTGCCCACCGAAGGATGGCAGACATTAATTTTGTCATTTTGTTTGTAACACCCGACATGAAGCTTTGGAGACTCCACAATATATACATATTCTTACAGTCAATTCAAGCTTATCCGTCTGCCCGTGGGTCCGTCTGTGTAGTCTCCTGGCCGCAGAAATGAAGATATTTGAAGCAAATTTGACAAAAACATTGGAAGTTCTCGCACACAGGGTCGATGTTAAAATAGGTCAAAGGATACGTTTACAATACAACGTAAACCTAATGTTTTCGAAAGCAAAAAAGAAAAAAAATTAGGTTTTCTGTTCGTTACTCACAAACCATAGCAGACAGATCTATATTCCGCTAACTATCCTGTAGTATTTGTATAAAGATGGAAAGGATCGATGGATATAATAGAATACTGAACAACGCCATCAAGAACCAAGCTTCAGAAATCTCGTAAAGCCTGCATATTTTTGATCAGAATCAAATTCGAAATACACTTAGGCGCGTTCGTTCGTTCATTTGTCTATCTGTCTGTCTGCTTATCCGTGTAAAGTTTGAAGTAACTATTTTCCCGATCGCAAAAATTAAGTTATTTGGATGATATTGGTTGATATGTTATGCCACAGCATACATTTTTGGTACATTTATCCGCTTCTTTTGTACCCAGCTTTTTTCAAATGATTCCAAGCTGTCATATGGTCGATGTTTACCGCCTCCGCTATTTTCTTTTACGTGCCAATCTTGCTCCATCAGATGTATAATTTCATCGACTTGGTTTCAGTGACTGATCGACTGGACCGATATCAAAATTTCCGGAACGGAATCGAACATATCACTCCCGGTTCCTTCGTTCACTCACAGCATTCTCACCGTACACTTCACAAAATTTTGACAAAGTTTTGCAATATTTCTACCTTTTTTCAAAATTCCTCAACTAGCGTATTTCTTCAGATATTTCACTAATTTTCTAATCAATATAACTTTTTACACAAGCAAAAGAATTAGGAAACTATCTGCACAAAAAATATAAGTTGAAATGTCACCTTTTAGGCACATGTTCGTTTGAGACAATCAAGTGAGTATTGACAGATATATAGGCATCAACACCATCTAAAGGCAAAAAATCGCGGAGACATATCGCTCATTATTTGGCAAAAACATTAGAAGTTCATACAAGTAAGTATTGGCGTTGAAAATGAGCCAAATCGGTCACAGGATACGCTTGCAGTATACTATGAGATGAAAAAGTCTCTGCGTTCGGCGTATTTTGCTCATCACTACACACAACAAACAAATATAAGTTTCCACGGTGTTCCCACAAAAATGAAACAAATCTCGAATTCGATTCTCAAATAACTAAATTTAGCTCGTTTTCTACCTCTCTTTAATAAAAATGTTATGGGTATAGAAGACTCGGCGGAGGTTTTTTTTGATGTAACCAAGCATTCAGGGAACATATCCTCTTTATATGTAATACGTTGAGCATCAGAAAGAAATGCGAAATGGCAGAAAGGATAGCATTTCCGCAGGGTGGGAAGCGTGGGACTGACTCATAAGTGGTATACTTTTACTGGCTGTGAGCTTAAGTGTAGTTACGACCACAAACCATCGTAGTTAAAATACGATTGATGCACTTCTTAATAACTTGGCTTCGTAGCGGCCCAACGACCGTAGATTAAATGTGGAAATAGGCTGGCGCATCTCACCCTAATAATAAGCAAAAGACTAAAATTCATAATCAACGTCAGAGGTTCCTTCGGAACTTTACGAACTTGTTCGATGCGTTTATCTAAAGGTTAAGTACGAAATGAGCCAAACCCTAATCCGAAGGTACTTCGTAAGTTAATATAAAAGATCGGCTGGGGCGATTCTGTATATATGCGTCAAGGAGATCAATTAACTGTCAGCTCCATAGTCAATAATTTTAATATATTGTGGGTAACAGAGTTGTTTTATTTCTTACAATTCTGACACAATTAGAAAACGCAAAAGATATGCTCCAAAGCGAGTTTAATTTTCTTATTTGTTTTTCACTGTTGTCGCTTACCTGTAAATGAGTCTAGTTAGTTAGGCGGTAAAAATGAAAAAAAGCACATCAAGTGAACGGAAACAAGAGAATCAAAAGCACTTGTGATAACAAACAAAACGCAAATGTGTGCTAAGTTTAGCCCAAAAAAGCATCCTCAGCATTCAACAGTTATCCATAGATTGATTTGAATCGTTATCAGTGAATGCAATATACTCCTGCAATATTATGAAGATTTAATGAATGAATGAATGAGTGGAAGATTTTTCTTTGTGTGGGATATTTTTGTTTTAAATTCAGTTCTGTAAATGAGAAGACAACGGTATGGTTTCTCTTAACACTGTGAATAAATCTCTTAATTAAGAGAATAATTTTCGGAAAACATATAAAACTTTTTGCAGGATTTTGAATAATCATTGTGGTCGTATGCTGTCAGTTGTTATATTTAAAGGGAAGGAAACAGATCAATTTTGTCCGCGTTGCAATATAGTTCGGAACGGTTAACTGCGAATTCCTTGCAATATGTGGATGCGCATCTCTCATCATCATCAGGATTATAAAAATTCTTGAAAATAAAAGTTTTAAAATGTTGAGCTATGAGTGCTAATACTTTAAGGTTTAATTGTCGGTATTTAACATAAAAAAAAAAGAAAGAAACAAAAAACATTTTATAAACTTCGTTTAGCGCTAATAACGTACAAAGCGTACAAAATTAACTCCTATAATTTACGGTAATATAATACGTGTAGTAGTGTCGTCTGCCGAATGTCAAAGTGAAACTAATTTATTCCCGTTGTTTTCCGTTTTTCGTTTTTGGTTTTTGCTTTTTCCTTTTTTTTGTATCTGCATTTGTTTGGATTATTCTGGCGCGTGTACTCGTAAAGCTTTGTTGTTTTCTACAAAGTTTGCGGGGACGACACTTCTGAATATATGCATCTACATACATACGTATAATATATGTATATGTTTATGAGACCACGTGGATAACACTCAATATATATTAACACATCTCTGTACAAAAACAAAGCGTGTATGCAGCTTAAGTGGCTTGTGTTTAATCATTATTAGCAACAATAGACGGTAAACGGAAGGGAAACTTTAAATTTAATTCACAGCAACTTTACATTAAATTAAGCGTTGAAGTGTTACTAATACGGCTTCTCATTAACTTTTTATTTTTTTTAACTCTTCAAGTGTGTAAACAATACGTACTGTTATTATAAGAGGAATTTTTCGAATATTTTGAGGGCGAATTAAATATGTGAAGGATCAATATTTTTTAGACTAGTTACTATGGATAACATATTGAATGTTATTGTAAGAGTTGTTCGAATATATTCAATATGGATTAAATATGTGAAGGGTCAATACTTTTACTTTTTTACTTTTACTTTTTTTTCTCAATACTGAAGAGTGTGTAAATATGAAATATTTTTTATCAACAATTTCTTAATTGGTTTACACTAGCGTTTGAGGTGTGTGTATGTATATATTTACGCAGTTTAAGTGAATTTTATAGCGTATGTATGACTGACTACGTGTCTACCTCTAAATATTTAAGTGACTTCCAATTTTTCTTCAAATTAAAATTTTACGTTTAAAAAGGAGCATTGATTTAATTATTGAAATGAAGAATCTTACGTTAATTACCTTTTACTAGAATCTGTAATCCTATGACATTTGTCAGTTTAAATCAATCTTGTTGCCCTTTTTCAACTGCTTGCTTGCTTGCTAGCTATAAGCACTTAAGGAACTCGAGCTTGCAAATCGAAGCTGTATTCGTGAAAGTCCATAGTCTGTACTAGCTGCTTTAAGAATCTTACCCCAATAACATAACTATGTAGGCATACATACATCGGATGTCTGCTGTTCTCATTCGATAACCTTGAAAGGTTAACTGAATCTTATTATATAACTGATACCGAGTTGATACGAGATTCAAATTCAAATCAATTAAAACTTTACTTCTACAAATCAATAAAGCTTGTCTGCTTTGAAAATCTTATCTTGATGGCCTGTACGCACACGCTTGCGGTGGATTAGATTGATAGTTTATGTGGATTTTATAAAGGGCTTAGTAAGCGCATCAACTTTTTCTCTGGTACACTGAAGGAAGTCAGCCCTACCCCGTTCATATGTGCTTAGGTATTTGCTTTGTAACATTTCTAATGCTCAAGCTTGATAAATTTCGTATCAGAATTTGTTCTATCAAAACTTCGAAATTTTATGCTTATCAAGAAAGCCTACATGAACCTTTGAAAGGTTCTAAAAGCTATAAATAAACAGGTATATGACTTCAATATATGCATCTGTGTATATATATATAGCTCGTACGGTCTCCAATAGCTTCAGTTTATATATAGACTTGTTCACATTTATTTATAATTCCTTGAGAAGCAGAAGATTTTGAAACATGAAAACTATTTATAAAAACTACAACTTTTTTTAAAAACCTGTGTACGACCAACTATAAGTCTATAAACTAGCACAAGCCTCACTCCAACATAATTAAGTCTGGCCTTTTGTGGCTACACTAATAATTATACCCTACACCACTTGTGGTATAGGGGTACAAGGTATATTAAGTAGCTGAAGATTTATGTAACAATCAAAAGGACTTACAACGGTCCCACCTTTTACAGTACTGTACTGATCGATTAAAAATCAATTTCTGAATCGATTTAAGCTTGTCTGTCCTTCTGCCCGTTTAATATTTGTCCATGTATTTTTGAGGTCTAATTACAATTTTTGATATACTTTGACGAAATTTAGTATGCGCTCAAGTACGAAAGTTATTCAAAATGGACTCAATCCTTTGCCTCGCCTTCGTGTATAACGCCTTAGTTTGATGAAGTCGTCATATAAAAAATATTTGTAATTTTCGATATTTCGGATTTCTCAACAAATATCCCTGAGTAATAGTGTGTTTTAATTTACTAAATTGATGTCAAAAATCTGCTTTGGATTAACCAATTTTCCGGACACTCTCACCCATAACGGTTTCTACGAAAAATAAACCTTTCTATGATAAAAAAAATGTGATATTTTATGTTCTGTAATGAAAATTGACCTATAAAACATAAATATGAAGCGCATATAGTATGGACCACGTGAGTGTATTTTTACGATACCATCCGATATCAAAGTTCTTATGGGTAATTGATCTTTATATTGGAAATAAGAGCAGAGCCTCGTCTTTAGCAATAAAACTATACTTGCTAAATTTGGATTATGTCGGTCCATGTTTTGGAGCCGCTCGTAAATAAGGCCTCTTATGAAAATTATTCTTTCACAAGCAAACAAGGCTCTATTTTTAGCGATGCACTGCAAGTTATTTAATGGTCGGCTTTGCCTGACTACAAAATTTTTACGCTTTTATGTTTGCTTTTTTTTTTCTTTTAACATATTTTTTTTAAGCTTCATCATTAATTCTTGGCAAGACAAGGTCACGTCTGCTCTTCAGAATAAATTATTTGTGGCTTAAAAAAAAGTGAGAAGAAGAACGCTATATAAAAAGAATCTTTGATACTCTCAACATATCAAAGAGTTTATTTTGCTAATAACGAGCATGTTCTTGAGATGGTGCGATACATATATTTTCAATAAATTTTTGAAAAAACTATGATAAATATTCAAAAGAAAATTCAAATCAACGTATAATGTAATGGGTTGTATCAGGCTTGCTAGAAATCAAGTTTCAAATTTTATTTATATTTCCTTAATTCTGACTAACAAACATTAAAGGGGCTAAATAATGGGCAGAATAAAATCGATATTGAATTCTATGTTAAGAATATCTTAAGAATAATTAAAGTGATACGTGGTACTTTTAGTAATAGATAAAGAATGACAAGTAATAACATTTTATACCCACCACCTTTATCTTAAAAAGAGGCGGAAAAACTAAATTCAAATAGGTGGGCGTGGCAGTGAAAGAATTTCAGATGTTTTTGCCAAATTTGAAACCGATGTCTTCATTTTTGCGGCTAGGAGAATGTCTATCATAGACATTAGATAATTAAGCATCCAGAGTGAGGGGCAGACGTGTGTACTCCGAATTTTATTTTGATTACGAATATATACATTTTATTTGGTTCCATAAGCATCTTCCTTAATGTTATAAACATTTTCACAAAAAAAAAACTAAGTTCAATATTCTATTATATCGAGTGGGCGTGGTCGACCTTTTCCCTTTTTAAACACAAACTACGGGATAGCTAGCGCAGTATTTTTTTAGAAGTAGAATTTTTTTAATTCTATCTGCTATGATTTGTGAGTAATGAGCAAAACTAAATTTTTTTTGATTCCAAAAGCAGAGGTGTTCTTAGCGTACGTCGCACTAGGAGTGTGTCTTCCGACCGATTTGCCCATTTTGTGTGCCAATCTGCGCGCAAGAATTTGCTATGTTTCTGTTAAATTTCAAGCTGGTATCTTCATTTTTACGTCCAGACGCATAGACGGACAGACGGACATGCTTAAATCGATTGTAAATTTAATGTAAAAAAAGTATATTCAGCCTTAAAATGTATTTTTTTCCTTTTGCTTTCACATATGTTTAAAATCTCTGCCATCCATACAAAAAAATCTATACATTTTACGGTAGTGATGTTTACGCATATTTATGTTTGTAACGGTTTGTTTGCAATGAATTTCTTTGCATATGTATTAGACAAGAAAGCAATATATAATGTTTTGTAGAAACGCAAAAGATTCCATGACAAGAGCGTACACACATATTCGTTTAGATGTATTAGATGAGTACACAAACAACAAGTAATATCAAGTTTAAGTACTTAAGTAAATTTTTACGTAACAATGGTTTTTTAAGAAAAACATTTTATATGTTTACAAGGAAACTGCCTGGAATAGCTACATAAACGGAAAGAGAGAAAGAGAGAGAGAGAAGCATAGTTTGCGGGTGTTCGGTCAGTGATAAAAACTTGCTCGAACTTGCTCGCTTATATGGTATATAGAATAAACGTAGAATTGATTAAATGGATCGTGATAATAAATAAAAACAAAAAAAAAAAAGAAAAAAGAAAAACAAAAACATATATAAGCTAAAGTGACATAGAATTATTATGTGCGTCTAGGGATAGATATCTCAAACAAACAAATCGGTTGTTTCTAAACTATGATGATGGTTTTCTCAATTTATTCTCTACATAGCACATACATTTTTAATTATATCGTATACGAGATTGCTTTACGTTAAATGAAACTAAATTTAAAAAAATAGAATCAAAAAAAATATATTTTTTTTCAATAAAAACGGGGAAAAAAGATTTAAACTTAATTTAAAATGTAAATAAATTCAAAATGTTAGTGCAAAATAAAAATGAAAAAAAAAACAAAACAAATAAAATTACCTATACATACGAGCATCGTATATGTGTAAATCCGTATGCTTAAGCGATTAATTCCAATTTATGCTTATTTGTGTATGTGTCTGTGCGTGCGCTTGGGTTTTAAGCTATTAAAGTATAAATAAATAAATTATTCTCAAGTGTTCGCATTAGTATTTAACTCAATTATTGCCACCAAATGAAACAATGAACAATAACCGACAATGTTTCTCATTATGCCCGGATAATTGATTAGATGCAAAACTCCTAACAACCAACGAAATCCATATTCAAAATTTTTAATACAATACAACATCAGAATATTCTCATCATCAACATGTATCTAAATGCTCGTATTCAGTTTCAAGGAATTTTACACAATCTCTTCCGTACATCACTACTGCTTGTACTCAGTTTGATGAGTTTCGACAGCGGTAAGTGAATGCAATTAAAAATCACAACAATTTATCTTTTCTTTTTGACTTTGATTGAAACATCAATTAAGTTTTAATACTCATGTTTTCTTCTTGTTTTTTGCTTTTTGCCAACAAACAATAGGAAAATGAATTTATATTAAATCTACCATAAAGATTGTAAGGTCGAACAGGGCGTTTAATGGCAACGTAATATACGGGTGCTCAACGACGTCTCGTTCAATAAAACTTAACAATTTATATACTCATGCGAAATTATGTGCGGTTAATCGTTTAGATTCAAAATAAAGCTCTTTTAGAACACTATTCACTTACTTTGCGACTATCAGCGTATCAGCTGACCATAAGGCAATAACAGTAATAATGATGATGGGCAATGTCTGTTTGCTCAACGTCTTGTTCAATGAAAGGCAAAAATTGATTTACTGAAGCGAAATTATGTGTTACGGGAATCGAAATTTCTTTCTTTCTTGTAGTTCATACACCGTTAGATAGAACATTAAGGCATCTCTAGTTTATACCGCGACTATGTCGTTCAAATCGTATCACCTGATCGTAACGGAATAATATCCTTGGTCAGCGGTGCCTTTTCGGAAGTAGGGTGTGGAATTGATATTACATGTAAATATATGAAATCTATCCTTTTTGTTTTCGAGTCTCGACGAAGCGGATATGTGAGCTCACGCAACAAGGCCGGTTTTTCTCTCGCTACAATGATTGTCACTTCGTCTCCTGCGGTTTTTTTTAGTTGATGCATTCAAAGGAGAATATAGTGTGAAAAAATGGAATACCGCAGTTCATAACGTCTAGAGGTATATTGAAGTAGTACGCAAAACTGCAAAGTAAGTAGAACATCGGGGCAGACATTAGAATCTATCTCAAGAAAGGCTACAATACATTTCCTAGTCGGTAGCGCAAAACATAAACAATGCGATGGATCTTTCACTATAACAAGAAAAATTCTTAAGGAAGGAATTGCGTCAGGTAACGAGGAGTTCAGAGCTTGGTAGACTATCATGTTGACTATCATGTAGACGCGCTGCGATACGTGTATATGAAATTAAGTAAGGTAACGCAACGTTTTAGTTTCAGTTATGGTATACACCGAAATAAACTTGCTTCACATATTCAATTCAATACAACGAGCAGGTGACTCTGGGTTTGCTTGGATGGTTGCGAAAGACTTGCCTCTAGAGAGAAAGAAATTAAATTACAAAAATATGCGTGAAGTTGCATGAAAACTTAAACGGTATTGTAGAGATTTCTTTTTAATTTAACGGGAATAGAAAGCAATATTAGAAGTCTCTGAGACACCATGCCAGAGAGAGACCCTCCATTTGTCGTGAATCCCAATTTGCAGATGGAAGGGTTAATGGCGAAACTGGCCACTTTATGAATCAATCTGAATGTTTCTTCGAGGGTTCGGCGAGAGATGTGTTATTTCTCTCACTTCTTAAATCGTAATCTATTTTTCAAAATTAAACGCATTAATTGTATATTTTTTTTGATCAAGTGAATACTTGAAGATGTCACTGAGAATATTTGCACCAACAATTGATCTTAAGAGAAATTCTACGATGTTCTTTCGATAACGTGGCTAAGCAATGGAAACATTATTATAGAGCTTAGAAAGGTCGGGTATACCGACATGAAATTACCTTTTAGATTATATTATAGGATTAGTGTGATTTACATACATTTGAATATTCATTTGTTTATGTATTTTATTCATTTATTTATGTATTTTTTTTGTATATATTTTTAAAGGCTAAAAACAACAGAAAGGAATCCACAATTTTACATTTTCTTCCTGTTTCTTGTGAGTGCATATTTTCATGATGATGAAAATAACAAAAGGATAGAAATACATTCAATAAATCTTGAATTCTTGATGCCAGGTTAGAAGTTTTCAGCAAATGGTGCTGAGAAGAACTTGAAAACGTAAATGAAAGGCATATTGTTGCCAAGAAATTGTGCACCAACAACTTAAACTAACAAATCAAGTTATGCTCCTTTCATTGCAAATAGTTTGAATATCAGAATATTAAGAGACCGAGTATAATTGTTAATAGCATAAGGAATAGATGCATGCATTCATAAAGATCTTAGCATACAGTTCTTTAAACCTTTTAAAAAAGGCTACAGACTACGTATAAGTGCTTGAATAAGAAACATGATTGGAAATATAAATGCGTTTACGGCTTTTGAACTTTCACAAGTAGTCTTGGCGTTGCCTTTTATGAGTTGATTTGTAGCCTTAAGTGTTCCATTGAACTGAATGGTACAATATTTGCTTGTCTTGTTCGAAGACGACGTGTATAAGTATAAAGTCATATTCTGTCATGTAAAAATGAAAGGAAAAAAAATTTAATTAAAACCTTAAAAGTATTTAATTTTATTGCTTTTATTTTCATTTCAATAACTGCATGGAAGCACTCGTCCATAACATACAAAATGTATTTGCGTCACAACCATTGCCAAGAACAACCCATTTTAACCCTCATTTTAAATTGTAACAAAAAAAAATGAAAATTTTCTAAAAACATTCATAAAATTATTTGGTTTGAATCGAATCTTTCACAAGGCCCTACTTAACTAACTTTATTCCATATTAATATATAATATAATATGTGATATAATAATTGATACATTAAAAATGAATCATTCCACTTTTAAAGTAACTAACTTGGTAAGCGGAAACATACTATGGCTTTGCTAACAGTAACTAGTAGTTAGCACCACCTCCATTGCAGCTATGACGTGCTATAAAATACTAGAACGGAGGCCAATCCACGCTACATCCATTTAACATGAGATAGCCGAAGAATAAAGTACATAAGAAAACGAATTTAATTTTTAGTATTAAAGCGATTTTTGTTAAATACTGGAACTATTTTCAAGCCCTTGTAGTGAAACTTAAGGAAAAGATCACACAACATAACCTCAAAAAAAGGTAAACAGGAATTATTCAGCTTTTTATAGTTAACATAGCATACCAGTAGCAAAACCTACAAGAGTAACGAAGGTATTGTTCGTCGTTTAGGATAAGTAAATTTATTATTATTTTTATTTAGTTGATTGATTTCTATTCAATTTTGGATTGATGTTTCAACTTAACCTAAAAAAGTTTCCACTTAATGTAAGAAGGAAAAAAAGTACTTGTAGAACGAATTCTGTTTCAAATTTTTTTAGTTATATTAAGCTTCAATAACTGAAGATTAGTATTTAATTAAATTCCAATATATAGAGTATAATGACGCCGTTGCATATTTACAGGCGTTGAAAATATATAATAAACATAACATACACTCTGAGGCTAGGCATAGAAAGGAAAATTTGAAAATAAGATGCAATATATGTGTATAAATGAACAAACAAACCTCTGAAGCGGTAATATTTTTATTGAGGCAATTTAAGCGAAAATATTTATAATAAGAGTATTTGGATGAATATTTACATCGAGTTTTATATTGATTTCTTAAACGTACATAGAAAATATTTCACAATTCAATAGTAGAAATCTATGAAAACAGTTTCTTACATTATTGCGGAATTAGCTTTTAACACGAGTCACGCTAAATCTAATCTATGCATTTGGACTGGTATAACAGTGGCGTAGGTAAGTTTCACTATTAATAAGCGATGACTCACTTTGTTTTCAATTTCAATTTTTAATTAGTTTCTTTAAAATATTATCCAGTCAAATAAATGGGTTCAAATAACGGAACGATTTCCAAATATTTAATCTTAAAGAACAAAAATATAAAAAATTAAAAGAATGTCAAGATAAATTCGAATTTAATTAGCAAAGACATTTACCAATTACATTAACATGGCTCTGTAAAAGGATTAACATAGATCTGTAAAGCAATTAGTATCAAACTATGCTTGCATTTGAAACCCTATTCCGTCCAAATTAAGAAACCAAGGAGACTTTTGCAAAGCCCTTTGTGAGTGTATATGAAACAATCTTTAAAATTATATAAAAAATTAACCCGTTTCTTTAGTGAATTCCTTTCAATAATGCTTGAAAATCGATATGTTGATGGTATTTGACCATTCAACCGTAGTCAAATTTGAAACTCTAGCGCGACCAAATTAAAAGATTCCAAACACATTCACATACATGACGTGGATCTGTATGAAAATATCTATCAAACAAGCTAAGTAAATTCAAATTTCGCTCTCCAGAACTATTTTTAACAATATTTGAAATATGGTATCTTGACATAACGTGGCTATGGTAATTAGTTTACATTTACAACATGAATGATAAACTGAAGCTACCTGTTTTAATTGTGGCTGTGGTTACCCTCTTATCCTTTCCTATTATATAGCAAATATTACATTTTCGATGACGATGGTGGTAAAAATTAATTAGAGCAATTTCGTTTGTGTTGACAATATTTAAAGCGACATAAAACGTCAAACAAAAAATTCAGGTAAAATGTATTTTAAGTTGAACGTTATAAAATCCGAGTAAATTAACCTAAATATTTTGTTTACAACTTATCGAAATTGCTCATAATGCGAACGCTTTTCGTGCTTAAAGGTATATTGTATTAACTTTCTTGAAAATGTCCCTGGCGTGCGCAAAGCATTGCCTTCAATGCAGAGTAATGTAAAGAAAACTGGCAGGAAGGAAGTTGTGTTTGCAAAGTTTCTAATAATCTTTACTGAAAAAGTTTTTATATTATGGCCAAGTGCTCGCACATATACAGGAGACAGCTTTCATTATTTTCATCCTCTAAAGTAAAATAATATAATATAAGTGAAAATGGAAAAATATTCTTAAGTAACTTGCATGTAATTTGTGTCATGTATTTTTGGTTCATAATGGAGAAGATAGTGGTGCTAAGTAGTAAATGATGTATTGAACACGAAGTGTATAGAAAACGATCTTAAAGAAAAACAAAATGACAGACACGGGGGTCCATATAAAGGAAAATTGGAATATTTTTCAGAAAAAAAAAATTTTTTTATAGAATTAAATGAATCTCTAAGTAGTTAAGAATGATATAAAAGAAAGAAAAATGTGGGCGTGGCAAAAAGTTTTAAATAGTTTAATAAATTGATTTTCTCAACGTATTTGTATGTATGTATACGGATGTTTCAAATTTTAAAAATATACTTCTTGAAACACACACCCACACTTTTTTCAGCTCCCAACATAACTCTAAGCGATTTTCATTCAACATTTTAGAACGAGATTTTCAGTAAATTAATTCAAACATTATTTAGTATATTAAACAGAGATTACCCTTTTTTAAATCAAAAATTAAACTTTTTCATCAAAATACTATACATCTATATTTATATCTATATCTATATTTATATCTATATCTATATTTATATCTATATCTATATACTTATGTATATCTCTATATCTGTATCTATATCTATATCTTCATCTATATCTATATATATGGTCATCCATTTCGTGGTCCGAATTTGGTAGCCTTCTCTTAGTAACCTATGTAAAAGGGAACGGTCCTGCAGGGCGTTATAAATTTAATGTAATGTTAATAAAAACTTACTACAAAAATGCTGATTTCTTGGCAGGTATGTGTCGTATAATTTCAGGTCTTGGTGATATGAATTGAGCATCAAAATCGTGCAATTTCTCATCGCTGAACTTTTTTGTGCCGTTTCGCAGAGGATCGATTATGTTTGGGCAATTCTCAAACTCTTAAAGCTTTGAAAACAAACATCCACAAAATTATGGCCAAACTATTGACCGATTTTTGTAGACAAGTCAACGAAGATTGCCTTGAAAGATGCAGTCCTGTAGGATGTCCCTTGGAGGACATTTGAATGATGATGATATTTTATAAATAATAGCAAGAGGTCCAATAATTGAACTAAATCTCAAACTATAAAATAGGTGATGATAAAACGTTACGTACTTTTATTTTCTATTTACATATTATCCCTAACGTCTATTAAGTTTAGATTTTATTTACAAAATTGGAATAACTTTATTATTTATTATTTTTAAAGTTGTGGAAATTTATTTCCGACATCACTTCCGTTTTCAAACGCTAAATGTTCCGTTCTGACTTCTCTCTCTAAGTACCACAACTCAACTCGGTCCGCTTGAAAGAATCCTTTACCCATACAAGCTTTAACAAGCAACAACATGAAAAGCAAGTTTTATTCTGATGTCTTTATTAATCCTCTTTCGCTTTTATATGTTACTCCTTCTTTTACCCCTTCATCTGGAAACATTGATTTATCCTTAACTCCATAATGCGTCTTTATTCTATTATGCCGCTCAACCAGTTTCGGAAAAATCTATTTTCGGAAATTGCTTTTTTAACAAAATTAATCAGTTTTTATTTTTTTTATTCTTTTTTTTCATCAAATATGAGAATTTGGTAACAAAATGTATTGAGAGAGGCAGACACTTTCACGTTTACAAGAAACAAGATAGATTTCTTAAATCTCTTAATATTCTTGAAAAGGGATGTGTAATGTGGGTTGTTGTACAACATTCTTCTATAAATTTTTTCAAAAAAACATACGCTTCACTAAGGTAAAGGGTATTACTCTGTCAACTCAGATATATTCAGTAAATTCGCAGTATTCTCAGTTGTTTATTATTCAGGTGCACATAGCACTCACGATAAATTTAAAAGGAATTCATTCTATAGTCATTTTACAAGCACTACTTGTCTCAGAAGAGAAATTGTTAAATGATTTTACTTTTATTTCAACATTTTCACCGTAAAATTACTTGACTTAATCTTTTTTCTATCAGAAGCGAAGTTTGCTGTGGCATACTGAATGCGTCAATTTCTTTGTAACTCTTTAAGTTTCAGTTAACGTATAGTTAGTAGTTGGTAGATAAGAAGCACGCGACCATCTAGTCGCCAAAGAGGTAGATCCACCGCTAGACTTCAGTTACGATTGGCATTTGATTCGGCAGCTCGGTTCAGCAAAGGTGTAACACTTGCCGAAAGGCACCATACATCTTAACAAAAAAAAAAAAAACAGAAAAGATTCACATTTATTACGCCAAGTCTGGCGATGAAATTGTCGCTTTATCGGAATATAGGACCTTGGAAATATTGTTATATAAATACGAAATCTTGTCTGGAATAATAATAATAAGAAAATGTCAATCAAGCTAGTTAGATCCTTTGTTTCAGATTTTAAATTATTGATAAATTTTTGTTGTTTGTAACATTTTGAATTATTTTTCAGAGAACTCTTATGACCCCTTTGACCAATTTGGAATTTTTAGGTTAATTTAACTATGGCAGCCTTTCTTATTGTGCTAACAATTAGTTTACTGATTATCCTTTCCGTTCTAAATATATGTACTTATGAGAAGAAATCAAGGCCCTGATTAAAGCAAAATTTTCAATTTTATTTAAATAGTATCTGCCTGCCTGTATCTCTATCGTTACCAAGTCGCAAATATTTATATAGAAAATTGAAATAAATTTTCAATTTAGGCTCAGTAATTAAATTTGGAAATGATGGGTGGATCATCTCCAAACGTTTCCATAATTTGGAAAAAAAGGAGTTCATTTTCATATTTTTATCGTAAGTGTAACGTATGCTGGATTCCTTTCGACTCAAATGTATGTATGTTTTGTGAGGTAAATTTCCCTCACTTGAAGGAGGGAGCGCAATCGCCATTGTTGCTTATAACATCCGAATAAATAGATTAAGGCAAACACGGATACGACACGTATCTTTCCGATTACTTCTACTAAATCTAGCTTTGTTTGTTGTCCTTAAGTAATAGTTTCCCATTATGACCAAAGAACTAATGAGAAAATTCTTTATTTAAAAAAAAAAAAAAAATTATTCCTGACTACTTGTGCACCTCTTACGTTAATTCAAAATTTTATTTCTTTTAAGATAAATAAATTATAACAATAATAATGAAGCCCTTTTAATATCGGATCGACTTTAAGGTATCGCTTAAGCGATATATATTCGAATACTGTATGACGTTTTTTGAGTCTTCCGATGTATTCTTGTTGCGTGTGACTGATTTTTTCCGCGGCATTTTTTCTTAAAAATATAAATTTTAATTCAATTCAGTTGAATTGAATTGAATTGAATTGAATTTAATTTAATTCAAATATATGACCTTTCTTTTGTGTTTTCTTTCTTTTGAGGTGACGTTGTAAAATTGTTCGTAATTTTCAAATATTTTTTAATGAAATGATGTCTTGGATATGCGACTTTAATATTGATACTGAGATATTTTGGATGGGGACACTGTTATTAAAAGTCGAAATACGGTGAGGGAAATTCTATAGAAAATAAAAGTCTGCTTTCCCCATTAATAATTTCTAAATATTTTAAATTTATAATAATTTTATTGCTGGCGCACTATAGGCAGATTATGTTTTTTATGTATTTTTAATTTAAATCCTTGGACGCGATTCAATATCGATCGATGATCGATGATCGATATTGATTATAGAGGTAGACAGATAGAGCAGCATAAAAGAATGTAAATGATAACGGGGATGATTAGATTGCTATTTAAATTCTTACTCCAGTCAGATTTGACTATTACAGGATTATATAATTATTTTATATAATATATAATATACAGTATGTAATACAGTATACATATATATATAATTACAGTATTATACAGTTATAAATTTTGAGTGCTGGAAAGGGTCTTAAGTTTCTTAATTTAAAATAAAAAAAATATTATCGGATTTAGTAGCTCTACTAGATTCGACTAAAACCAAGGAAAATTTATTATTTTCCAGCAGACAAGATAGTAGTTTATGCTCACACGCACACATGCATACACACACATGCATACTTTACATTATGTATATATAAACGTACATTTGCGTACATGAGCACATTTACCATTCATTGCGCGTTTATATGTAAAAAATGCTTTCTGGTAAAATAAATCATCGTACACTATATACTATAAAGAAATCGCATTTTCGATATAAAGAATTTTACACTTTTGAGTTTTACATGAGTTGTACGTAAGTACGTACCACCATATCTGTTTAACGAATAAGAAAATTCTTCTTCTATTTTCTTTGTCCATTGTTGTTGTTGCGTTAAATTTGCGAACAAATAAAATGAAACATTGCTGCATAAGTAATTCAAAAGTTTTATATATATGAGTTTAAATATGTATATGTATATGCATATATACATGTTTTATACATGTATAAACATATAACAAAGATGTGATGATGAACACGATGCTTCTTGCGTATTTAATATTTTTTTTTTTGTTAAACTGGTTAGTAATCACAATTTAATTATTATTGATTAGTGGCTTTATTAAATGCATTAACTCGATGTTTATTATACTGTGCAATGAATGAAAATTGCATTCTTTTGATGTTTCATTTTTTCATTCCTTCATTACTTCGTTCCTTCATTACTTCATTCCTTTATTCGTTCTATTTGCTAAGCTAAGAACGTGTAGAAATTTGAAAAGCACACATCTATCTACGTATGTACGTATGTATGTATCATTCAAAAAAATAGAGAGAATTGTACGAGATATAAAGAAACAAAAAGCGAAAAAGAAAAATAAAAAAAATAATAAATTAAAATGAGAAGATTGACAGAGCAGCGTTGGTTTCAGTCGAGTTAGTAAAAATATATATCAGTTGAGAAATATTAGAAGAAAAAGGAAAATGTTTCATTCATTCACAAAAAAAACTTTGGTAATAAATGAAATATAGATAAGTAAGTGTAAGACAATTCCATATATTACGACTCGCAACTAAACGTACTTATCCCCCGTATACACGTACTCTTAACCTTCAAGCACGTTTTTAATAGAAATTCTTGGATTCGTGCCCTTGTTGTCAAAAATATTTCATTAAAGATGATGTTCCTTATCGAGATTATCTTTGAATATAAGACAGACGACCATGGTTTGCCAAATTGTGCCACCTCTTATTGCAATTCTTCCAATTCATACTAAAAGTCTCTTTACAAAATGCTTTAGTGGAAGTGTATATTTGCTAAGAATTACGATTCATCGCGTGTTAACTCCGAATCTTCAATAGCTCTCCAGGAGTAATATTTTCTTCATGCTTAAGGCTTTTGCGCCTTAATAGCATTAAAAAATTTTAAAGAAGAAGGATGGAAAGAGCGATGGAAAATGTGGAAGGGAGGAAGAAAGAAAGAAAAAAATGAAAAAGAAAGAAACGAGGAATTGAAGCATTTTATGAAGCTTATATTTCGCTTGGAATTTTCTATAAAATTTTCCGTTTTCCGTTTATTTACGGTATTCGTCATAAGAAAAGAAAATCAACGGTAGTCCGCTTAAAATTCTCGTAACCAATCGGAATTTTTATAGGCAATTTGGATGATTGGAAAATGCTCCTGAAGTGGAAACCTTAAGCCAAGAAAGCAAACGAAAATAGAGCCTGATCTAATAGTTGAGTCAATAGTTAAACTAAGTCCAGTAATAATATTTCTAAATTATTTTGAGAGTGTGAAGTTATATTTAAATGTAACTAGCGAAGTCACAAACAAAAGCTTTTAACAGAGGCCGGTTAAGCGGCTAACAGAATCCTATTAACCAAAGTCTTGGAAGGATTTACATCAGATGTAGTTAGAATAGAGATAAACTGAAACTTTTTTGAACGAATATAATAAAAAAACTGAACTTCATGCTAAGCAGGCAAAAGTTTAATATAAAAAAGAAGAAGAATTTATATTCATTCAGAAAAATTATATTCATTTATATTTTTCGTCTTTGCTTGGCCTTTATGTGGCCAAGGGCATCAAAAGATTAAAAAACATTGTGGGAATATATAATAAAAATATGATAGAGTCTGTGAGATATCTGAGAGCGTGATGAATTAAGTGAGCCTGCAGTCCTAACAAGAAGCAGAATTTGGTAACTCTGGCTATATATTGTAAATAGGAATTGTAGGGAAGTTGATTGGACTAACATGCATTGTACGCTATAGAAGCTGCTTCATTCATGAAACTGAGTACTTGACTTTTCTGGCTTTCTTTTCGAAGCATATTTAGCCGGGTGCAATGTAGATATGCATCTTTTCGGACTAATGCACGTTAGGAAATATGATTATTATTGTAATATTTTACAAGTAATTGAGTCTATGCTTAACTCGAAATTTAACGCAACTTTAGAGGTCGTTCGAAGTTGTTTTTACTTTCAAAGATTTGTCAAACAGTTGAGGTATTATTCACTAACTTTGTGTTCAATTATATTCTGAACAGAGCAAATCGTTTCTGTTTTCTATTTGCCGTATCATATGCTCCCTCAGATCAGTCAGTCATCATTTTAGTCGTCGATTCCAATCTATTTGCGATAATTAAAGAAATTCCACTTAACTTCAATACTGTTTAAATGAATTGTTTTGTGAGTTTAACGTGTTGAATATTCAATATTAAATTAAATTAAAGTTTTTTCTTTTTCACAATTTCTTATTTGATTTTCTATCTTATTCTTATTCTCCTGACTTTTAAAGCAATTATAATTGCTTAATTGCTAGTAAACACCCAATTAATTCCTTTTTTTATTCTCTCTCTCTTTTTAAGGATATTCATCTTACGTTCGTTTAGATGCCAAGAAAAATGAAGAAATGAATTGGAATGTAAAGAAAGACTTGATAATGATACATGATGAACGGCAATTTATGGCAAATTTGCCCAGTTCAATGGCCTTAGTGTCTACATTGCCCAGAGGGCATCGAATATCAGCATACACAACCGGTCTTCCAATATCATTGCAACAACGTGAGCAAGAAATGCCTTCCCACCCTCAACCTGAATACCAAGAGCTATTCCAACCAAATAGTCTAAGCAGTATAACGAGTTTTGACTCTTCAACGATTGATGATAGCAAACAATCAAAACAAATTATTGAACATACAAAATCAAATAATCGCGTATTAACTAGAAGTACACATACCCATGTGGCCCATAAAGTGATAGGGATAGGGTTGCCAAGTGGTCAAAAAAGGATTGATGTGAATTCATCGTCCGAAGATATTAACGAGATCATTTTTAGTGAGCCTATGCATTTTGGTACCGAAAACTCAACAGTGCTAACAACACAAATTGGAGCCACTGCCCATATACCTTGCACAGTACATCACATTGGAGACGGTGTGGTAAGTGAAAATAAAATATTAGAAAATATTAGAATATATAAATAAATATATTAGAAAATTTTAGACAAGAAGCTTAGCATAAATGCGAAATATTTTAGGATGACCCAGAAGAATTGCTTTCATAATCAATTTACTCCTATGGATACTTTTTTTATTTTTATTATGACCCATCGCGAAAGAAAGGTGTGAAGTTAAATTTAAATATATCTAGTAAAGTCGCAAACCATAACCTTTAGCAGAGGTCTGTAACGCGATGAACAGAATCCTGTTACCGAAAGTCTTGGAAGGACTTGTATCAAAATATAATTAATATAGAACTATTTTGGAACTTATTTGTGGGAGTATGATAAACAAAACATCAATTTTTGATAATTAGGTAAAATTTTATATAAAAAAGGTTTTTAGCTATGTCAGACATGAGATTGAAAAATTTGCTTGGCCGCTGTGGTCAAACCAAGTACTGCAAAAAAGTGAAATTAATATCGCATCAATCTTTTACCTATGCCTTTTTCAATGCTATATAGCACGTATTAAGTTTTGCTCGGAACATTTTTTTATTCAATTTTGAAAATTTCTCTATATGTGGCCATATGAAGGCCATGTTCGGAGGGCAACTGTGGCCAAACCAAATGCTGCAAAAAAAATGATATTTTTTTATGGATGAACCTTTTTCGCAAGCCCTATTCAATGCTGTATAGTATGTATTCAGTATTGCCCAGAAAATTTTTTTATTGGACTTTGAAAATTGTTCTACATAGGGCAAAATAAGAAGGGTGCTTGGAAGGCCACTGTGGTCAAATCAAGTATTGCGGAAAAGTGAAAGCATTTTCAACACTGTATAGCGTGTGGGGATATAAATCCCTGTAAGACTTTGGTTAACAGGATTCCGATAATCGCTTAACAGGTCTCTGTTAAAGGCTTTGGTTTGTAACTTTGCTAGTTAAACTTAACTTCGCAGAAAGAATTGGTGAGAGAAAGATAAAATGCGCCCAGAGGCTAGGAGGAGTAAGTGTTATGTCTTTATGTTTCGAACAAACGCTATAGCTGCGGCCACACGTCAATCATTGAAGTATGTTCAAACGAATTAAGAATTGAACTCTGGTATTGACGACTTGATGCGACCATCTCTTCTTACCTACTATGCTAAGCGGTATACAAGTGTGTTATTCATCTTATAAAAGTGTACAATGACGGTATGACATGTGTGCTTGAAATCCACTGTACGTGAAAGGGGGTCGTGGAGGCTGCGTAAAATTTCTTTGGGTTTCAGTAGCGATTTGTGAAAAATACTTGAAGTTTCTCCTATTTCGCTTGTTACCCAGTTTCTTCTCGGCTGTTCTTGTGCGCTTATAAGTAATCACTATTGCACTTCTATAGGAGGACAGTTATTTTTAATGCTCTCTTAACGACCCATCGCTCAGAGGATATCACTTAGAAGTTTATGAACGCGGTGATGACCGCGGTGATGGAGAAAGAAGTATGGAAAGAGAGGTATACAACTTACGAGGTGAGTGTTATGCTTTTGCCAAATGAGCCAATCGTGATTAAAGCTTCGTCTACTGCATCTAAATAAAGTGTTAGTCTTATAGAAGTGTTACCGAAGTATCGTTTGTTTTGTTCGTTGAACTGTACCGAACCGGTTTGGTCCTTCCGATAGACCACAAAACAGAGAAATAAACTCAAATTCGTGAAATAACTAGATTGTTGTCGCTATATGATATATCGATGATACATCGACCAAAAAGGGTTGGAAAACCAACATTTTTTTGTTTGCAAGTAGTAGTTGAAACATCAAGAACACACTGTAGCTCCTCCTATATATATTCACATATACACAAGGTGCGAGACTCGTTACATTGTTTTTATATGCAATTGCTTGTAAAAACAACGCATTTATGTATGTATGGATGTGCACTAAATTTGGTTACAATGGCATCTTCAAACTATTTTTCGTGTTCATCCGAACTAATCGATAGGTCAATTGATGTCATTTTGTCGACGTTGGCATCCTGCAAAAAGTTCCAAAAAGATTTTGCATGCAACTATGAATACAAGTTTTTAATCCGTTTTAATTAACTGACAGCATAAGTTCATTAAGGAGGTAAAAATATTCTATTGCTTTCAGTAGAAAATTCGCATTAATTGTCATTTAGAAGCTTTTCTCTCTCTCTCTAACATTGTTTTATTACTTAATTCGTTCTCGTTTCGGTAAGTTTTATTGTGAAGCAATTTACAATGGTTCTGGTTCTGGTTCTGGAAGCATTTAATGCAATCCTTGCTATTAAGTGCACGCCTTTCAATCTTAAAACGTATATTGTCTTTAGTAACTTTTGATTGCTAATGAGCACTCACTCAGCTTTACTGTCAGCTAATGTCAATCTTCTATTCCTCGATGATGCCAAGCACAAATTATGTGAATGAGGTTCAATCTGCAGTCAATGTTATTTTCCTTCTTATATATATATATGTAAGTATATATATATATATATACGTAGATATTTTGTAGAAATAATTCTTTTTTCTTTCTTCTTTTATTTGCTTCACTTGTGTGGTTAGATAGATTTATGTATAGTGATGAAGATGTTTGTGCAGAGTGCGACGTTAAATAGATTGAGAGCACCTCACTAAAAAGTACTAAGCCTATGAAAATTACAATGCAGTCTACATTTAGACATACATTATTCTGTTCGATGATCTTTTGAATTTTTATACCCCCCACCGAAGCTGAAGGGTATATTTCATTTCGTCACTTGGTTTGTAACTCCCGGAAGGAAACTTCGGAGACGCCACAAAGTGTATATATTCCTGATCAGCATCAAATTTAGAATCGATTTAAGCATGTTCGTCTGTCCGTCTATGTAATGCTTGTGCTAAGCAATCTCCTCGATACAAAAATTTGGCAAGAACATGGGTAGTTCCTGCACTCAGGTTGGTATTGAAAAAAAGACAAATGGGTCAAAGGGCACGCCCGCATTACGAGGTAGACTGAGAACACCTCTACTTTTGGAAGCAAACAAAAATTGAATTTTTGTTCATTACTTGTAAATCATAGCAGAGAGACTTATAAAAATTTCCATAAATATTACACTAGCTATTCCGTAGTCTTTGTGCAAAAATGGAAAGGATCGACCACGTCCACTCGCTTTAATAGAATGTTGAAATTTAATTTTTTTGTGAAAATATTTGTAACATTAAGAAAGTGTGTCTGAAACCACATAAAACATATATATTCTCCATCAGTACGAAAATCGGAATCCACCTAGACGTATCCGTCTGTCCGTCTGTCCATCTATATGTCTGCTTATCTGTGTAATGTCTGTGGTAAATATTCTCCCATCTGAAAAAATGGAGATGTCGCCTTGAATTTTATCAGAAGCTTTGGAAGTTCTTTCACATACGTTGCTATTGAAAATGAGCCAAATCGATTACAGACCAGGCCTATATAGATATAGGCTGAGAACACGTCTATTTTCTATCTGTTGCTCTGGCCGTTTTTCATGGTATTCCATGGCTGGCTGTATTGCACGATGTTCCATAAAAATAGAAAAAATCTGCCACACCCACCTATTAAAATCTAGCGTTTCCCTTTTTTTTTTTAAATGGCTGTGGTGGGTATAAAACATTCGGCACAACCGAGTACAATTTTCTTATTCGTTTTTTTTCCGTCAGCAAATCAAATACGGCAGATTTTTTTCTTCTTCTTCTCCATTTCATAATTAAATATGAGATGATCAACAGTTTCGAGCCCTTTACTTTGTTAGTTTCAGACAAGATTTCATTGCTGTGTTTTGTTCGTTATTTGGGAAATTAATTTTTTTTTTAATATAGCTCACTACTTTTTAGACGCCGTGATATATACTAAGCGATGTAGTCCTATTATTCCTACATATTTTTTTCGTATATTTTTAGGTTTCTTGGATAAGAAAAAAAGACTATCATCTGTTAACGGTTGGATTAACGACCTACAGCAGTGATGAACGATTTAGTGCCACACATCTCAAGCATTCAGAGGTAACATTAAATAATTCTTTCTTTTTTTTTTCTTATCTATCTATCTATAGAAGATATTCAAAGCTAATGGTGTTTGAAGGCGGAAATCATGCGATTACTTACCAGAGCAACTTACAACTTATGTGATCGGAGAGAGATACTGTCCTCCTCTATTGTTTTCACACATAAACCATAAGTTCAAGTGATTTTTTCACTACTCTAGCATACACTATTTTGCACATAACTCATACGCCACGTTTTACAGTCATGTGTACGTGTAGGTGCTGCTCTAAAAAATATGCTATAAATTATATTTTGATGCATTATGCGTTTGACACGAGGTATGACGGGGGGGTTAACCAAAGTTTTTGCTTTAAGAACACACACAAATATAGTTTATTTTATCATATTGTTGTAGTTGAGATGTGTTCATAAATTGCATTAAAAATGTATGTTAACATATTGTACTGCATAATGAATGCATAAATATTTGCATTAAAAGAAAGTGTACGTTACAGGATTGGACGCTGCAAATAAAATATGTGCAATCACGTGACGCTGGTATTTATGAATGTCAAGTATCAACTCATCCACCAACATCGATTTTCCTACACTTGAATGTTGTCGGTAAGTTTATTTTATTGGTTTAATAAGAACTGTTTTCCTTCAATTACATATATATTTACTTAAGCTCATGTCAATGGTATGCGTATGCAAAACCATGTCTGTAAACTCCCAGACGGGTTCTGCTGTTTGTACTTCACATTTCGAAAAACAAATTTACCATCGTACGCCACCACCATTCAAGGGTATATAGGTTTTGTCGCTTTGCATGATTCACTTAGAAATACTTATATCGGTTTCTTTAAAAAGTTTATAAATATGTTGTCCAGATCGGCGAGAAATTCGAGATATTTTTGTTAACAATGATCCCGTAAATGAGCAGTACGTGATAAATGCCCTTAACGTCGCTTAATTTCGGTGATCCGACCAGGCTTGGTGCCTTTAATGTGTAATGTTTTTGAATATAAACGAATGCAAATGTAAATTTAAATATGAGTCTATTGGAGCAGATAGATCTTTGGGCAAAAATATATTTATTTATCCAATCTTTTTTCATAACTTATCGCAGAAGTCAGACATGTTTATAAGCAAACAGGGTGATGATCAGGAAGAAAGAAGTTTGAAATAAGGGATAAGGAGAAGGGTCGCACTTTGGGAGTACTGACCTTGAAGTCTTTATTTGTAACAATGTTATTTGCTTCATGCTGATTGATTAATAGTTAGCCAATCTCCTTCTTGAATTTACAAATTTTCTTAAATTGTTCAACTTGAGTAATGTAATTACACAGTAACCAAAATGTTAGATAATTCCAATTTCTATAGTTAAATATATATTCAGATGTCTCTTAGCTGAAGTATGGTTTACATTCCGCGCCGAGAAACTTGATTAAGAATCTTTTATGTAAAACTTTCTCATGATTTTTGCGGTCAAAATCAATTAGCTTTCATGTCGGCAGAATTGTAAGGTAGTACGAGGCCAATTTTCCAGGCCAAAATATTTACTTTAGTAATTTATTTCATTTTTATACCCACCACAGAAAGTGAAGGGTATATTTCATTTTGTCATTTCATTTGACTTGTAACTCCCAGAAAGAAATTTCAGAGACCCCACAAAGTGGATACATTCTTAATCAGCATCAAATTTAGAATCGATTTCAGCATTCTCCTGGCCGCAAAAATTTGGCAACAAAATTACAAGTTCTTGCACGCAGGTATTGAAAATGGGGCAAATCCGTCAAAGGGCACGCCCGCAGTACGACGTAGACTGAGAACATCTCCACTTTTGAAAGCAAAGAAAATTGGATTTTTGCTCATTACTCGTAAATCATAGCAGGTAGAATTTAAAAAATTTCCAAAAATATTGCACTAGCTATCCCGTAGCCTCCGTGCAAAATTGGTAGGGATCGAGCACGTCCACTTGCTCTAATAGAGTATTGAAATTTAAATGAAAATTTGTAACATTAAGAAAGATGCCTCTGGAACCACATGAAACGCATATATTCTTGATCAGTATCGGAATCCAGTTAGACGTATCCGTCTGTCCATCTGTTCATCTATATGTCTGCTTATCTGTGTAATGTCTGTGGTAAGCATTCCCTTGCCCGCAAAAACGGAGATATCGTCATCAAATTTGGTAGAAACATTGGAAGTTCTTTCATATTCGTTGCTATTGAAAATGAGCCAAATCGTTTAGAAGCCACGCCTACAGTATAAGCTGAAAGCTGGCAATTTTCTGGCTGTTTTCCGCGGTATGCTATGGTTGGCTGTGTTCCACGGTGCCCATAAACATAAGAGAAACTCCCATGCCCACCTATCAAAATTATAAAACACTCGGCACAGCCGAATATAATTTTCTTATTTGCTTTTTTTTAAATTTTTTTTATGGATAAAAATATTGAATAGAAAATTAGCCTTAAAATATGTTGTAAACAAAATGGCTCGCAGTGACCAAAAACGTGAAAGTCAAAAGTTTTTTGAAATGTTTTAATACATACTTCGCTTTTATCGGCATTTAATGTTTAAGGGAAATATTATTAAAATTGAAATAACCGATGTTACTTAATAGCTCAAGGTGTTCTTAAGTCAAACTTAAAATTTATCTTACTTCGAAAGTTTGTAATTTTCTTCAAAAATTGTAAACACTTTGGATGCTTGTAAGGCATAAAAGTATTAATCGAAAAAAGCATCATTCTTTTTTAGCGTAAGACAGAAATCAATTGTTCAGTTTGCCTAAGTAGAAGGGTCAACACTTCCACGTCCACTTCAAGGAGAATAAATTTAAACTCATATTTTTCACTCTCATTCAAAATGATCATAATGTTAATTACAATGAAGGAAAGTACGATTTCCAGTTCATAAAATACAATATTTATCCACTTTCCCATATAACTATGTGGTACAATTTAGTAATTTGCACAAGATGAAATATATGATAAAATTATGATAAATTTTGTAAAAACTTTCTTAGCTTCAACAACAGAAATTTTGTGATAGACATTGTATGAGATGAAAACAAATTGAATATAATTTTTCTCTTCTTACTTTCGCAACATTGTTTTCGTATGCATTTCGTATATGTGAGTTTCGGAAAATAAAATCTTCTTTTTTGCCGGCACCAAGACAAAGTATTATAATTTAAGTAAATATATAAGCTCAAGTTCCTTTTTTATATCCCTCAAAGCAAAAAGGAAACCTATACAAAATGTTAATCTATTCACTAGAAACTTTAGTAAAGGAATTAAATTCCGGGCTCTCTTATGCTTACATTTTCCTTAAAAGTTATTTCGTTTTTATAAATTAGAAATAAAAAAAAATATTTTTTGCTCTGAACTGAAAAAATATATTCAATATAATTCCTTAAAGATACTTTTTGTTTACATTTTGTTATATTTTTCATTATATTGTGAACAACGTTTAATTACAAACTGAAGTGAAACTGCATTGAACTGCCATTTAGATTGTTTATCGTATATCCGTATATCGCATATCGTATATATATATTTTGACCATTTTATACAGCTTGACGGCACTTTCTAGGTGGTGGTTACAGGAGGTACTAGCTGTAAGTAATCAACATCAACTATTGTAGTATGTTTCATTGTAAAATAGACCGCTAACCACTTCGTCGATGTATAGACCATATCGTATATTTATCGTATATATTTCGAATCATAGTTTTATACTACTTTGAAGCGCTTTGTAGATGATTGCGTAAAATAAAAATTATATCCTAATTAATTTTATGTATGATTTATCGAATAGAAGTTTAAAGCTCGATTTATTCTTTTGAATTGAACGCTTTAGAATAGAGACAATAATTTAGGAAAGAAGGAAAGACTATTAGACTGGCGGAGCCAGAAGGTCGTTTCGATGTTTTTCATTCATTCATCTGAAGAGAGTGATAAGAGTATATATGGAACATTGCTTGTTCCTGACAAAGTTTCAAGTTTCAATCGTAATTTCAATAGACGAATGGACGGCAAGCTGCCAATAGACTTTTTTAAATAGATTCCGCTTCACTCCTATTAAGAGTTCGTATGCTATAGAAGATCTGTGCTGCTCATTTTTATTCGCTACACAATTTGGATAAATCTAGTACATCCCTTATGATTTTCGTATTAAACTACGTTTTATTATGCACCGCTCCCATTACAACACCAGTTGAAGGTTTTTGTAGCAATGGGCTTATAATGGTGTTCCATACGTATGGTATTATGTGAATAAATTTAGTTTAAAATAAAATGAAATAAAAAAGAACACAAACAAGAAAATTATATTCGGCTTTAACCGAATCTTGCATAGTCATCGCCTTCCTTTTAACAAAAAGACTAAAAAGAAGAAAAACTTAATTTCGTTACTCTATAAAGCACTTTTATGAATAATGCGTATAAATGATGTGGGCTAGAAAACCATAAATACATTCTCTTTTCAATGATTTTTTGAAAATAATCCTGCAAAAGTTATAACCAAAGATTTGAAACGAAATACACTCATTTAGATAAAGGTTTGATGTTGTAATTGCGGTTTCAATGGGTGGGTGGTGTCAATAGACAGTCAAAAATTTCAGTAGGTGCAAAGCGGGATATCTTTTCCAATCTTCTTTATACATTGAGAATGCATGAAAAATTAAAAGAAAATTCTCAGAATTCTCTTAAATATGATCTCTTTTCTAGAAGCTCGAGCCGAAATTTCAGGACCATCGATACGCTACCTCACACCAGGATCAATATTGCGATTGTTATGTCGCGTTGTTCAGAACACAGTAGTATCTGAATATATATTTTGGTATCATGACAACCGTATGATTAATTATGACATCGATCGCGGCATAAACGTTTCAACAGAACCAGGTAAGTTTTTAAACATTAAATTAGACCTCACAAGAAGGGCCAAGAAGGCAAGGTATAATTTTAAAATAATTTGAAAATGTGATAAATATCGTTAATCGTTAGGAAAAACGAAATTATTCTATTACATAGAGGTTGAATGAAGAGAATTTGTGCAATAATCTCACCGGAAAACGTTTAAAGTAAATAACGGTCTTTCTGGAATAAAGATGAAATGATATTGATATTGAAATATTGAAGACATAATTGACAATATAAAATTTGCAGGAAGGAATCGATTATCATTTTTATATCAAAACATTTGAAAGAAAATAAAAACTGATTAATCGTAGTACAGGAACTCGTCGTTCAATCTGTGTATTAAGATCCGAATCCCAACAGTATTGTTGTACAATATTTATTTTTTTGTTTTTTAAACATAAAAGACTACTCGATGTGTCTTGAGATTTTGGTAAAGAAAACTGGAACGCATTTTGCACCGGGAAGCCTATGCCTTGCCGCATCCATAAAAAGTAATAAATATATCTATAACTTCGGCCTGACAAGCTTAAAGTCATTTCTAACATAAATTCGGGAGAGAGCATTTAGTGTATCCTCGAAGGCGAATATAATTGTTTACCTCCTTAACTTTATTTATTTTTATACTAAAATTATTTGACATAGAAAGGAAGGACATAAATATATTTCCATCCTTTTAATTCACTCAAATAATTCTTAAATTTTTAATAAATTACGCTATAAATTTATATATTTTCAATTTAGATTTTCAATCTTCAGAATTAATGATATCGCGAACGCGAAGAGAACATTCGGGAAATTATACTTGCGTAGCCAGCAATACTCAGCCGGCTAGTGTTTTGGTGCATATCTTTAAAGGTAAACTTGCGTGTGTGTGTAAACTGATTTTTACTTTATTTGTTTATCTCAAAGACAACATTTATATTTTCGTTTTTTTTTTTTCATTTTATCTTACCTTATTTTATCTAGATTTAGTTAAAATTGTTTATCGATGATTCGTCGTTTTCTGTAAATGCCTTTCAATGACTTTGGACTAAAATTGAAATAAATAAGTCGGTTTAAAATGACTTGTAGAGATGAACGTAATAATAAGAGAGATACACTGAGGGGGAAAGTGATAGGAAGAGAAAGTTTATGCGCGTGTAAGATATAGAGCGAAAGAGAGGGTGGGAGCGGGAGAGGGGGAGAGGGAGAGGGAGAGGGAGAGGGAGAG